>PISX010030463.1:0-18695 GCA_004024625.1 Mellivora capensis | reverse complement strand
TTTTTTTTTTTTTAAAGATTTTATTTATTTATTTAGCAGACAAAGATCACAAGTAGGCAGAGAGGCAGGCAGAGGGAGAGAGGGGGAAGCAGGCTCCCCGCCAAGCAGAGAGCCCGATGCGGGGCTCGATCTCAGGACCCTGGGATCATGACCTGAGCCGAAGGCAGAGGCTTTAACCACTGAGCCACCCAGGTGCCCCAGAGCTTGGATTCTTGACAGGGAAAGTCAGTTTATTTCTTGGCATTGCTATCTGTGTGGCTTTGGGCAAGTTGCTTAATCTCTTTGTCCATAGTTTCCTCATGGGCAATTGGAGCTAAAAAGTGGATCAAGTTTACAAGTTAATACATGTAAAGTATTTAGGAGAGTACCCGTCCTGCAGTAGGTCATCAGTGAGTGTTAGGTGCTATAATAATTAATATACTACTATTTTGTATATAGTAAACTATTCCTGGGGCACCTGGGTGGCTCAGTTGGTTAAGCCTCTGCCTTTGGCTCAGGTCATGATCCCAGGGTCCTGAGATCAGGCCCCGCACTAGGCTTCTTGCTCAGTGGGGAGCCTACTTCTCCCTCTCCCTCTACTCCCCCTGCTCCCACTCATGTTCTGATTCTAGCTGCCTCTCTCTCTCTCAAATAAATAAATAAAATCTTTAAAAAAAAACCTCTGTTCCTACACTGTACTATACTACTATTACTACCATACAATACTAATATAATTAGTACTATTACTAATGTTGTGTTGGTTAAGTCCTTCCATTCCTTTCAGTGTGTACTGAATCCAGCCTCCCTCTCCCTTTCAGTGTGTAGTTTCAGTGTGCACTGAATCCAGCTTCTCTCTCTCCCTCTACTCCCCCTGCCCCCGCTCATGTTCTGATTCTAGCTGCCTCTCTCTCTCAAATAAATAAATAAAATCTTAAAAAAAACTCTGTTCCTACACGGTACTATACTACTATTACTACCATATAATACTAATATAATTAGTACTATTATTAATGTTGTATTCGTTAAGTCCTTCCATTCCTTTCAGTGTGTACTGAATCCAGCCCAAAATCCATAGCCATATCTATATTCAGCAGCTTCAGAATGCCCCCAAACTATGTCTCTCAGACTCAGCCTTCTCAACCCTCAACAGTAATGGAACTGCTGTACTGACTGTTCTCTTTGTACCATGCATGCACTTTCTTGCTTCAGAGCCTTCTTGATGTTTCTCTTGTCTGGTGTGTCCTTGTCCCTACTTCCTGCCTTATGGAGGGTTTATTCTGTGGTTGACTCTTGAACGACACGATCTACTTCTATGTGGATTTTTGGGATAAATACAGTACAGTACTGAAGTGTGTTTTTTCTTCCTTGTGACTTTCTTAAATACATTTTTTTCTCTAGCTTACTTTATTGTAAGAATACAGTATATATAGTATACAAAATACATGTTAATCAACTGTGTTCTTAGTAAGGCTTTTGGGCAACAGTAGGCTAGTCCTATCAAGTTTTGGGTGAGTTGATGTTACACCTGGATTTTGGCCTGCAGGGGGTGCCAGTGAGGGCTCCTAACTGCCCGTGTGCTCCATGGGTCCACTGTGTATGTTACAAAACATAAGCTCCCATGGTGAGACTATGGACTCTGAAAAACAACCTGAGGGTTTTGAAGGGGCGGGGGGGTAGGGGGGGAGGTTGGGGGAGCCTGGTGGTGGGTATTAGGGAGGGCACGCATTGCATGGAGCACTGGGTGTGGTGTACAACTATGGATTCTGTTACGCTGAAAAGAAATGAAATAAAAAACAAAAACAAACAAAAAAAAACAAAAACGTAAGCTCCACGGAGAGAGGGTGTTTGTTATATTCCCTGCCGTATTCCCACTGTCTGTGCCAGCGGGTGGCACTTCGTAGCTGTTCAGGTAGCTGTAGAGTGGAGTAGAGGAATGAATGAATGAATGTTTATGTGTGTATTTTTTAGGTCTTTAGTAAGCCCTTACCAACATTAAACTTTTTTTTTTCTTGATAAATGAGAATGATACATGTTTTCTTTCTCATAAGTGCCATTGGGAAGTTTGAGTAGTTGTATGTAAAAATAAAAAGGAAATTAGAAAGTGCTATAGACAGGTAAAGGATATATTTCTGCTGCTCAATTATTACCAAACTGTCAAGATCCAGGTCAAATTATATATATTTTTTCCTAGTCAGTGTTTGCAGACTATCCCAACCCTAAGTAAATTCTTTGTACTCTGCTATTTTATAAAATCATTTAGCAGTCCCTTTGAGAACAATACACTGTTGCTTAGTTACTTGTATTAATTGCCATCTTAGAATTCTTAAGAACTTTTATGGTTTGGGGCACCTGACTGGCTCGGTCGGTAGAACCTGTGCCTCTTGATCCTGGGGTTGTGAGTTCAAACCCCACACTGGGTTGTAGAACTTACATAAATGAAATAATAAAATAAAATAGTAAGTACTTAAAGCCAAAACCAAAGCAAAAGAATATATATATATATATAAATATATAATTTTATGGTCAAACTTAAGCATTTATTTTGTCTCCCCAAATGTCTTGAATGCTTCTTTACGACTGAGATAAACTTTTATTTTATTTTATAGATTTTATTTATTTGAGAGAGGGGAGAGCATACATGCAAAAGAACACAAGCATGGGGAGCTGCAGGGGGAGAGGGAGAAACAGGCTCCCTGGGATCATGACCTGAGCCAAAGACAGATACTTAACCCTGTGAGCCACCCAGGTGTCCCCAGAGACAGCCTTTTACAATATTTTTTAACAACTGACTTGTTACCTGTGGTTTAGCGGTTAATAAACACGTTTGATTTTAGTTAGTGACAGAGCTGGTACTTGAAGATTTCTAATTGTCCTTCATTTTCTCCCACCAAATTATGTTGTCTCTTTTAAATATTTCATTAAGAGGCAGTTTGTGGGCACTTTTCAACCTCAAAGGAGCACTTTGGAATCCATGCCTTTGTGACCTTACTGTGGCAAAGATGAATGATGTTGGGAAGTAACTTCAGGCAAAGTGATCCAGATAATGGCCATGTCCAATTTGGTTCTCCCTGGTGCCTTCTGTAGTTTAGCTTTTTGGCAACTATAGTGTACGTGCATGCATGAGAAGGAGACCATATGTGTGCAGATCTCTGTATGCAAAGTTGTGTCTACGTGCCCTGGGTGTGCTTGGTTGTTGCACACTCATGTGATGCAAAGGTTTTATCGGATGTTGGAAAGAAACGAAATTTTCAAGATGGTGGTGCTGTTAACTTAGACATTTGAGTACAGTGAAGAATAAACAGAAGAAAATGTTTGACATAAATGGAAAACTTCAAGGTTGGTTGAAGGGAAAAGGCCAGTAAAACTTGAGATTCCAGTAATGCTTTACTTAGAGCAAAACATGTAATTCTAAAGAAAAAAAAAGAATCAGTGAACATTTTCACCATTACAGCATGCCTTTAGCTGTATATTTTTGGACCCAGTCCTACTGGTATTCTCTCTCTCATTGGGGTCTTTTGAATCTCTCTATGCCCAAGAGGTATGGGGCCATTATTATTTTTTAAATACATCTATTTTTTACTTATATAACTTACAAATGGCAATTTCATTAGAATACCTGAAATTCAAATAGAAAGCTACTTCAGTTGTAAAATGTCCTCCTCGAAAAATGCAAATGCCTCTTGGTGCTAATTGGGTGTCATCCCATCATTGCCTAAGCGTGCATCAGTTCAGTCGGATTGAATTCCCCCAACACCTAGCTAAAACCTGCTTCACGGAAGGCATACTGTAGAGTGGTGGGTGCCAGAGCATTAGGCTTTGGCAGTTTGAATCCAGGTTTTTCTTACTATTCTAACCGAGCTCAACCTCTGTTTTCTCATTTGTAAAATCAGATACCCTGTCTCACGGACATCACTGGGTTTGTAGGAGGATCAAATGAAATTAGAAGTATGGTAACCCTTTGAACTAGGATGTGCCAAACCAGCGGAGCCCTTTGTTCTTATTCCTTGGAACAGTAGTTCTGAGGTGTTTACATTTACATTTACTTGCAGTGCAGGAGGGACTTGCTATGGAGAAGGACCCTGAGCCAGGCGGAGAGGGATGTGAGAGAAGTTTGGAAGGAAGGAGGCTAGTTGTGTGTATGTTGGGGGGGGGCGGTGATGGGGAGTCCTCTCTTTGTATCCAGTGAGGTGGCCAAGAAAACAGGGACCTTTTTAACCTGGAAAGAGGGCATCTGTGAGGGTTGTAGGAAGAGGCAGGTTACTGAGGGGTTACATTTACCCTTGGGAATTGAATGGCTGGGAAGCAAATGTATCAGAGCTTCTACATACAAGCAAGGACGGAGTAAACTGTAGTACAAAGACAGTTTCCCAGAGCTTTCCAAGATTCTGGAATCTGTTATCATTTCTGTGTATATACTTATTGACTACTTGGTTCCTGTTTTAACGATTGGCAGTAGGAAGGGAACTGTGTGCTTCTTTGGAGAGCAGGTGGGGTACACTCTGTCTTAGGAGAGATCTTAAGAAATCAGTTAAAATGTTATGGAAAGAAAAGCACCTGAATTTTTACCTGTGGTTTAGCAGTTCAGGAAAAACAAAACAAAGCAGCAGGGATATGTCTGAGAACTGTCAAGCTTAGCCAAGCCACTATGTAGCTCCTTTATTTCACCGGGAGACTGTGAGCCCTTCAGTAATTTCATGAGACTAACTGTGTGCTACCCTCTTAGCTAATCTTTTACTGTGCAGGTTCTTGCCTTCCAGGAGCTCAGACTCACTTTCTGTTATTCACGAGCTACATTGTGAACCAGGTGAACTTTTTTGGAGCTGCTCTTGGAATCAAATGAATGTTTATAACACTCCTGTTGAGGTACTTATTACAAATTCCATTTATATGTATAGATGCCTTACATTTATAGATACATTTTTAGTAAATAAGAATTTCCTCAAATTTGGCTTTTAAGAACTGTAGCTTTTTAAGGTCCTGTAAGTATATAATTTTCTGTTAAAAATAAAGCGTACTTCCCATCATAAATATGGAAACTTCACTTAGAGAATTTTGGCAGGATTACTGCACTTTATGTTTACTGCTTTAAGTTTTTAAGTTCTCTTTTTAGCTTCCCTTCTTCTAATGTTATGAATCAGTTTTGAAGGATCAAATGACATTTCCTGAACAATAAAAAAGACTGTGCAGACTCTAATCAAAGGGGTATAATAGTGTAAATTCTTATTCATATTACCTCTATTAATCTCAGTCCAAAAGGTTCCAAGTGAAACTCACATATTTACACAATACTTAATCATAAACAGAACAGAAGGGCTGCAAAATAATGATTTGAGGTGATTGTAATAGCACAACAATATGAAAAAATGTATATATATTTACATATATATGGCATTACAATCACCTCAAATTGCAGATTTGAGGTGTATTTGTACAAATTACAAATTACAATGTTATAATTGTAATAAAATTAAAAAATATATATATGGCATTACAATCACCTCAAATTACAAATTTGAGGTGTATTTGTACAAATTACAGTATTATAATTGTAATAGCCCAAAAATCTGAAATATGCATATTTCAGATTTTTGGGCTATTACAATCACCTTCTTCAACAAAAAGTTGAAGAATCTCCCCTTTCTTGATACCAGGGCTAGCACTTGATTTTCCAGACTCCTAGCTTAGTGTAGCCACTGTGTCCCAGTTCAAAAATGAACCTAATATGATAGCATGATGTGGTGCTCTAAATAGCTCACTTCTGAAGCGGAAATTTTACAAAGGTTTTGGGTGATTATTTAAAAATGGCAGTACTTAATGTTGTGGAGACTGGAGAGCCTTGGGACGGTCCTTGAGAAGAAAGGGTGTAAGGGAACCTGCCAACTGTCCTCATGTATTTGGGGGACCGTAGAAGAGAAGGAATAAACTCATCCACTGGATCCCAACAAGTTGGTCCAATGAGGTTTTAAGAACGGGAGTACACAGCAGCTCAATACAACAAATAGCTCTTCCGTGAAGCGTATGCCACTTTGTTGAACACAGACTTCTAGTCCTTGAAAGAACATAAGCAATAGTTGAGCAAACATTTGCCTGGAATTGCTCCTTTAGGTTTGGAGTGTGATCTGACCCACAACAGGCCCACTGTGAGCCTCTGAGGCATGCATTTCTGGAAATACAGGAACCCTGGAAATACAGGGTTGGCCTGTGCATGGTACAGTGATGTTATTATTTGCTTACTCAGCATCCATTCTCCACTTTTGCCTTCCTAGGAGGGCGCCACGTTTGTTCAGGTAACTCCCTTCAGCGTGCAGCCAGAGCGGTTTGGTCTGTATGACCACCCACCTGCAAGGGTGAGTCTGGGTGGTCCGTCAGCTGCGACCTAGTTCCCGGTGCCAGTGATTACGTTGAGAATGGTCATGTGATTCAGTTTGTGCCAAACGTGCTCAAAGAGCCGTTAGCTGAGGCCATCTGGGAAAGCTCTTTCCTTGGTCTTATGGGAGAAGTTCCCTCTGAATTTTACTGTCAGAGCCTCAGAACCTCGATAGCCATCCAGCTTCTAGCATGTGGTAGAAGCAGCCACGAGGAGAGCCAGACCCTAGGGGATCTCTGGGATGTGGGTCCTGAGCCAGGGGATTTGTCTACAATAACACCCATCTGAACTTGGTACCACCAGTTACATGAGTCATGTATTACCTTATATTTCTGCATGTTTTAGCTGCACTTTTCTGGGGTTTGCAGATAAAATTTCCCACTTATTACCCACTGTTGTAGAACTGTGGGCTCTTTTCCCCACTCTTCTTTATTCCTTAATGATTAGGACAAATGTGTTCTTCCCTCTTTTAGTTTTCTAACATTGTTAATTTTAAAAATTTTGTGAATTTTGTTCATGGTTCTGCCAAGTTACTTATCTCTGTTTTTTTTAAGATTTTATTTATTTGACAGACAGAGATCACAAGTAAGCAGAGAGGCAGGCAGAGAGAGAGAGGAGGAAGCAGGCTCCCTGTTGAGCAGAGAGCCCAATGTGGGGCTCCATCCCAGTACCCTGGGATCATGACCTGAGCTGAAGGCAGAGGCTTTAACCCACTGAGCCACTCAGGCGCCCCTACTTATCTCTGTTTTTTCAGGAATTTTTGAATTGTTAGTAAAAGATTTAAGCCCTTTAAGGTTAAAATGTATATTTCAATTATTTGGTTTGCATGACTTTGATTTAATAAACAAGATTAATGTGGAATGTTTCCATTTGGTAAAAATTCCATTTTTCTATTTTAAATTCTTCATTATCCATTATTGTTGATTTTGTTTTTCCTAGAAGGAAGCAATTCATGATATTAAACTATTAAACATAAACTCTTGCCATTTCACTCATTCTTTAAAAAGTTATGTATCTAAGGCCAGTATTCTAGGAACTGGGGAATCAGAATGAGTTCTGATTTTGGCCTTTTGAGATATTTAAAACATAAGCAGTTAAGTTGGTATGTGTTTCACAGAACACAGAGGCTGTTTTTCCCGGGGGTACTTTCTTAACCTAGTCTTCCTAATTTTTATTTTAATAGCATGGAAAATGTATTCGCTACTCATCTTGAAAAGTTGGAATTTCTCTTTCACTAGATGCAAACTTATTTTACATGAAAAACCTGGAAACTATGCCTAAAGCAAAAAAAAAAAAAAACAAAAAAAAAAACAAAAACAAAAAACTCAGGCAGTTTAAGAACTTAGAGTGAAGTATAGTAAGCTTTTAAATTGTTCTCCAGTGCCATGAGATAAATAGCAGGGTTAATTCTCCAGCTTCCCCTTAGTACTTAGGTTTTGCTGGCTTTCAGAATCATCCCTCATCCTCTAGAAAGAACTAGAACTGTTGACATGACACGTGGTCGTTCTTCTTCTACCCCATATCCAAGTCATACAGAGGTGTCTAGGTGTTCTTGGTGTAGCTGGGGCAGCACAGAGACCCCCAGGTGGCCCTGGGCCACTAGCTGGGGCAGAATGGGAATGCTTTTCTATCATCAAGGCAGAGGGAGTACTCACAGCATGGACATTAGGAACGTTTTTGTGATAAAGCCAATGCAATTCATACCTAAATAAATTATAAAATCTGTGCTTCTTCATATTATGACATTTCAATCCTTTTTTTCTGAAGTAGCTGTATGGAAGTTCATATCAGTTCTTTGAGCTTGCTAGAGACCT
This sequence comes from Mellivora capensis, assembly GCA_004024625.1. Lineage (NCBI taxonomy): Eukaryota > Metazoa > Chordata > Mammalia > Carnivora > Mustelidae > Mellivora > Mellivora capensis. The sequence goes on along the minus strand of PISX010030463.1, from coordinate 10,535 downwards.
TGCCCCCTCCCCTCAAACTACAGGGGATATTTTGGTTTATTTAGAAAGTATAGAGGTTAAGTGAGAAGTGTTAGGATTGGGGGGCATGAATGTAACTGGTTGGAAAAATAATTCACAGACTCAGTGCGCTGATGACTTGAAAAAAAAAAGATGTGCTATGATAAACATCAAAATAAAACAAGCAACAAAGAATAATATGAATAAGAAAGTGATAGAAAAACGATAAAAATGTTGACATTTCCTTAGGGAAACCTAATGTCAAAGGCATAAACACTCTAACTATTCAGATGTCTCTTTCCCAAATGGAAACTTCTATTTCAGGAAGTTAAGTATTTAACTGCAATGACTGAACATAAAATGAAATATTTTGCACTTGACAGAGACTTCAATCTGAGATGAGTCTTGTGCTCATATATAATGCATTAAAATATGGAATGCCGCTGCTGGTTGGCCAAGTTTTAATTTTAAACTTCAGTATATTTTGTGTACATACACACACACACAAAACTTATTGAATTGGCATGTTACAAGAAAATTTCGATTGAGAACTTATATATTTCTTGCTACATTGATATTTGAAATGAATATTCAAATAAAAGTAGAACATCAAAGATGCTAAAATACTGTGTTTAAATCGTTGCTGTTCTTTGGAAGTCAGAAGCTGAAAATAAATATCAGATTTATTGAAATGAATACTATGGAAGTCTCTTTCTTGGTAATTTAATTCAACATACTGCTTAGATTTTTCCAAAACTAAATATTTTCCTCTTAAATGGAAAAATGTTTCTTTTATTCAACTGTAGTGTCTGATGGCCTAATGTCATGGAAAGTCAACATAATTTGGGGATTTAGAAATTTTTAAATTTAAGTTACAAATTTATTTTAAAATTGGCTTTTTATACAATGAAAATAATTATGGCTGGAATACTCAGCACTATTTGACAGTAATATACTTTATATGAAATAAATAACATAGATTTTAAAAGCTGATAGTGTCTCCATATAAGGAGAGGAATGCAGCTCTGGATTGAATTTTTTGACACATAATCTTTTATTATGACATCTAGTTGATTACTGCTTCAGCCAAATCATTGTTTTAAAATATCTCCTTTCACTGTCCATTAGATCTGGAGCTGCAAGCATGCACAAAACCGGGCATCCACTTTGTACTCCCCATCATTCCCTTTGGGATAATGCCAGTGTCTTGGTTACAGTGTTTAAAGTATAGTCTGGATGCTTTGTTTTGGGAATTTGTCTAGGGCTGGACAACTTTTATATGTGACTTTGTTGTTGCATTTGAGTGACACAAAGATAGTGTCAAAACAAACAATACTTTAAGAACAAAAGGTGGTAGGGCAGGAGTGTGGAACAAGAAGCACCCTTGTAGGCATTTTCCTTTGGTTTAAAACTATTTAAAGCTATGTTACTACTCAAAATCTTAGTACCTGTTAAATGTCAAAATTTAGAATACAGTAAAATACAAAACACCGAAATTATCTGTGATCACATCAAACAGAAATAATCATCATTAGAAACTGGGTATATAAATTTGTTTTGTAGATATACTCAAACATAAATATGGGATATATGCTTTTTCATACAAAATTGATAGTTACATGCTTTTCTTTGACTTGTCACTTTGCTATGTATTTATTCTTGGAAAAGCATTTTTTTAAAATTTAAATTCAAGTTAGTTAACATACAGTGTAGTACTGGTTTCAGGAGTAGAATTTAGTGATTCATCAGTTGCATATAATACCCAGTGCTCATCCCAACAAGTGCCCTCCTTAATGCCCATCACCCATTTAGTGAACCCCCGCCCCCACCTCCAGCAATCCTCAGTTCTCTTATGGTTTGCCTCCCTCTCTAGTTTTGGCTTATTTTAGTTTTCCTTCCCTTCCCCTATGCTATTCTGTTTTTTTCTTAAATTCCACATATGCATGAAATCATATGTATTTATCTTTGTTTGACTTATTTTGCATAGCATAATCCCCTCTAGTTCCACCCATATCATTGTAAATGGCAAGAGTTCATTCTTTTTGATGGCTGAGTAGTACTCCATTGTATATGGTGGGTGGCATGCTGCAGCTTCTTTATCCATTCACCTGTTGATGGACATTGGGATTTTTTGCATAATTTGTAATTTGCTATTGTTGTTAGTGCTTCTATAAACATATTGGGATGCATATGCCCCTTTGAATGAGCATTTTTTTATCCTTTGGATAAATACCTACTTTAGCTCATAGGGTAGCTCTATTTTTAACTTTTTGAGAAACCTTCATACTGTTTTCCAGAGTGGCTGCACTGGCTTGCATTCCCCCCAACAGTGTAAGAAGGTTCCCCTTTCTCCACATCCTCACCAACACCTGTTGTTTCCTAACTTATTAATTTTAGCCATTCTGACCAGTGTGAGATGATATCTCATGGAAGGTGATTTTTAATGTTGGCAATAGTTGGCAATCTATCCTGGTTTGGGGATTTTTTTAGCCTCTTTCTTGCTCTTTGAAGTTTTTATTATAATTCTGGTCAATAATGACTCTAGTTACTGTAGGTACATTTTAAAAACAGGATGTATTTTCAGCATAAAAATCTTACAATATTTTAGAAAATGACTTAGCATTTTATGTACAGCATAGAATTCCTGTTTTGAAAACTAAGTAAATGACCATGTTAGTGGAGCTTACTGAGCTGGTTGCTTACTGAGACGGCTGTATATTATCTCTGATCTCTGTTCTTGTGTTGAGAAGAAAAATTTCCATTTGTTTTACAAGAGATTAGTACATTATGAGCTGTGATTTACTTTAAAAACATTTCTGCTTTGAAATACATATATAAAGAATTTAAAGGCAAGTCTAACTTTAAAAAAATCTTAAGTCTGTTTATGTTTAAATATTTATTTTGAGTGTTGGGGATTTACCTATTGTCTAGCATTTTATTAATACCACACAATACTTTTTTTTTTTCCAACAATGGAAAAGAAACATATTTGCGGATGCCTTCTACAGAGGAAGCCTTTGTAAACATGTAAATTGTTATTATAGAATTATATGACTGTAATTAGAGTAGTATTTATTATTCTAATTAGAATTTACTTCGTTGAGAGTTTACCAAGTATGAGGCACACCGCTAAAAGCATTACTTACTTTCCCTGAGAGAATCTTCAGGATTACAGTGAGGGAGATCTATTATCCCCATTTTAGAGATGAGGAAACTGATGTTGACGGAATGGAATTACCTAGGGGTTTGCTCACTGTCCCCAAGCCAGGGTGTGGCTGAGGCAGAATTTCAAACTCTGACCAAAAAGCCAGAGTTTTTAACCACCGCGCTTAGACAGAATTTGTTTTTTCACCCTTGTGGGTTTGTTTTGTTTTTGTTTCGAACTCTACTGAATGGACTTTGCACTGGCTCATGTACTAAAGGGTTTGTGCCATGAATCCGTACCCATTATGTAGTTGATATAAAAAGCAGTAAGTGGCCTCTTGTTAGAGAGCTGGGGGTGTGTGGAGCAAGGAGCTGGGCTGACTAAAGGAAGGAACAACTAATTTCTGTTGCTTTATGCTCTGGTTAAAAAAAAAAAAAGGTTGTGAATTTCTTCTGTGAAATGTTTTAATTTCTGTAGAGTTGCCATGCATTATTCACGATTATAAAATGATTTGAATTTCAGGAGCAGGCAGATTTTCTGATGAGGATTTCAAGCTGTGTAATTATGAAACCCATATAGGTTAAAAGTTCAGAACTCGTTAGCTTAATCATTAAAAAATAACCAATTTCTAAGCACAGCATTTCATTTTAGAGGGGTACAGTTACGATATCCCTTCCTGAGGTACTCCAGGATTCTGCCTCATGTCCCAGCACCTATCAGTGTTCATGGCTGCATCCCACACAGCTTATCCTATATTACTGCATAATCTATAAAGAAAGTTCCTATTTTATGGTGGTAAATTTGTTGCCATAAAATAAGGCACATTTCTAGGAATTTCATCTTTCTTGGCTCCGTAAAAATTCAACGGAGTTAGTGAATGAGTGCCAGACATCAAAAAAGTTCATTGGAACCTGTTACAAGGTCAGAGCATACATTTAGGAAATGAATAGCAAAAATTCCTTCAGATAAAGCGTGTTTCAGAATAGAATAGAAGGAAATTAACGTTCAGGCAAGAGAGGTAGCTCATAAAGGAGTTTTGTTTTTATTGAGGTAAAACATATCCAAATTTACCATTGTAATCACGTCTAAGTGTAGAGTCCACTCCCCGGCGCTAAGTACGTTCACTTTGTTCTACACCCATTGCCATTGTCCGTCTCCAGAATTTCTCAGAATGTGAGCATTTTATTTGCATCAAATAGTGGCAGGTATCATCAAGAATATATTTGGATTTATAGAGATCTGTGGAATCTTTAAGGCTTTTGACTTTTCAGTTTATGTGAAAATTAACTTTGAAGTTGCAGCTTTAGTTACTTCAGGTAAAACATGACCTCCACGGAGACAAACGAAGTCTCTGCCTAGACTCTGAAATACTGTCAGGGCTATGCTTACAGTCTCTGGGGTGCAAAGATGTTGAGGGGAAAACTGTATTCGTGTAAAAGCAATCTTATAAAGAATGATTTGAGGTGATTAAAGATACCATGATCATCAAATAGTTAAAGAGGGAAGAGAAAATCTGGTATTTGAGATTTTTGACTGGCATGAAGATTTTAATGCATATTATCTTGCTTTGCTAATCAAGGTGATTGAGATGTACTTGCTCGTTAGTCACTTTTGGCTTTTAGTTACCAGATTTTACATTTCTCTTCATTTGAATGGTACATAAGCCCTCCCCTTTGAATTTGAGGGGGGGGTGTCCTCTTTTTTTTTCCTTAGGGTACTACTATTATATGTTGAGAATACATATATTTTTTCCTAATACTTGGAGAATGATAACGATAAAAGAATTTTTTATTGGTTCATTTCATGCTTGGTAAGATTCCAACTGTCAAAACATTATAAAATTTTGAACCTTAGAGGCACATTTCATCACCAGAGTACTAATTACTGCAGAGAACTGGAGCGAGTCATTATGTAGTAGTATTTATTAGAGATGCCCAATTTTAATGTTTTTTGGACCAGAGACACTTAAATAAAAGGTTAAGCTATTCTGGCACAGAAGTGGGAGGAAAAACTGCATAGTGCATGCAACACTGTCAAATATAATGCAGGAAGGGTGGAATTAATTGAAAATTAGTCACCAACTTGCACTGAAACTCAACGTCTTATTTTCAAGGATGTCCTGAGCATGGCAGATATTGTTCTTGATTTATTTTCATATGTTTTGTATTGGGCACCTGTGATGTGTGAGGCGTTGGTGGTAGGAGGGAAATGTGAAAGGCCAGTGGCCCCCTTCATGGAGCCCATATTCTTGGGGGGTGGTGGAGACCATAAGCAGTCATTACGTAGCCGCCATTACGTAGCAAGTCATTACGTAGCAAGTAAAACATGGAAAGTGTTTTGAAGACCAATGCATCAGAGGAAGGGAAATAGTGTGAATGTTGAGGGGGTGAGGGAAAGGGTATTTTAAGTAAAGTATTTAAAGGAGGCCAAAAAAAAAAAAGAATAAAGGAGACTCTTCTGAAGACATTGCATTTGAGAATAGCCATGAATGAAGATCATTTTGAAATACTAGTTACATAAAATTTTAATAGTAAGCATGTAGATACTTCTCCTGTACTATACCTAGTATGAATAAAATAACTAAGAAATAAAACAGAATACAAAAGAAATATAAAGTAAGCTGCTAAATAGGCAAACATAGTAATATTCTGTTTTTAATGGATTTTTGTTAAATTCTTTCACACACAAGGCACTGACTAGATGATAAACAGGGAGGAGAAAAGATAAAGAATGTATCTCTACCTTCAGAAAAGTTACAATTCAGTGTTAATCATTACAGTTTCCTCAGAAAAGAGAAACCAGCAGTCTGAGACAATGACTTGGTGGGAAATAGCAGGTCCTTCTGTTTGTCCAAATAACTAGCAAAGTACTTTACATGCTAATGTCTGTAGTTTTCTCTCTCTTTTGCAATCCCTTTCCCCTCTCCGACCAACACCCTGAGGTCTTTCTGTGATGATTTTCATTCTACTGTGCAGTCCATAATAAGTGGTCAGTAAGGCTTTTTGAGTTAATGAGTAAGTGAATGAAGACAAAGATCTTATGCTTTTTAGAAATACAGTTTTGAAGAAAAAAGAAATCTCTCACATGCATTTGTAGGGGTGACATTTATTTTAGAGTAGGGAAAAATCCACCAAGGTTTGAGAAGGAAACAAGGGACAAGGGAGAGGAAGAAGTCAAGATGCAAATGAGATGAGTGACAGAAGATGAGTCCAGAAAATTGGATGGAGTGTGGTCCCTAGCCCAGCTAGCGGTTGATGTTCAAAAATAGGAGAAAAAAATAAGTGGGGTTGGATTGGTGAAGAATGCTGTGGAGATGTAAAGGAAGAAGTCTAAAGTGATGCTTGGGGTCACAGTTTTAGTGAAGGATAAAGGGAACCATCTGAAATGAAGAAGAGTGGAAGCTCTTAAAGACAGGTTTCAGAATTTCAAATTTTTCAGATTTTAGGAAGGCAGTAGATGGGGAAACTCTATACTAAGTATCCCCTACCCCCCATAAGTCTTGTGCAGTAACCTGTAATTAATATTTACACTTAGGGGGATAAAGATGATAAATGGCTTCCATTAAGCATAGTTTGTACCTAATTTATAAAAAGCAGATCAAAAAAAAAAAAAAAAAGACCCGAAACAAAGCAAACAAAAACCCACACCCAAATCCACCAACCAGTGGGTTTTCAGAGCACCTTGGATATTGGGATAATGCATAAAGCATTGCATATCTGTGCAATTTCTATTGTCTGCCTCTGTTTGCAAGGATGATTGACAAGGATCAAGATGCTCTATGGGGCGCCTGGGTGGCTTAGTGGGTTAAGGCCTCTGCCTTCGGCTCAGGTCATGGTCTCAGGGTCCTGGGATCGAGCCCCACATCGGGCTCTCTGCTCAGCAGGGAGCCTGCTTCCCTCTCTCCCTCTCTCTGCCTGTCTCTCTGACTACTTGTAATCTCTATCAAATAAATAAATAAAATCTTTAAAAAAAAAAAAGATGCTCTAGACTTGGAAAGAAGCAGGGTTTTTGAGTAAGGGAACGTTTAGGGTCGTCTGCTATGATGTCCGGGATGGGAGGGCAGTTGGCTGTTGAACTCCATCACCGTGTCCTGTGCCTCTCTGTGCACTCCCTGAAGGTGCAGGGTGACCCCCAGTAGCCTGAATGGTGACCCCCCGTGAATTAAGCCAGAGTAGGACTGAAGGTTTATCTTTTCATCATTACTGACTAGAATGTCTTCCCCTGGCATTAAGGAGCTTAAATTGTGAGACAAACATATGGTTTAAAGTCTGGGGGGGTTGAAAAACAGATAAAGTTAGTGAGGCTTTAGGAGACTTTTTGAAGAAACCTCTGTATAGCTCTGGGCTTTACTAATATTTATTTTTCAGGGGATTTCCTTTCCATAAATTAATACTTTCTTAAATATTTTCTTGGTATTTTATTTATATTTTATTCCAAAGTCCAGTGTGCCTAGACATACGTAGAAGGTGGTTTCTGACTACATAATTGAATTCTAGTCAGTAAAATAATGAAATGTTATTTATTATAAATTAGTTATGATTAAATAAATAATTACTTTTGCATTTTTCCGTGTGTGCACACACGTGCGCCAGCTTTTTGACTGTAGTTTTTAAACAGGATTATAATTTTCCAACACTGTAAGGGGTGCCTGGCTGGCTCAATCAGTAGCACATGAGACTTGAATTTTCCAATATTGTCATGTAGTGCATATAGAGTCTTCATATCAGCGGTGATTGGTCCCAGTTGATTTTGTAAAATCACAAGTGAGTCTGACCTAAATGCTAAATAATGAACCCTTCATGTCAGAATTTTTAAAAATGTTAATGGGGAAAAAAATCAAAGTTTCATGAATATAATATTTCAGGCTTTTCATTTCACTTTGAAGTATTCTGTATTAAAGATTGTGAAGTGCTGCTGGAGAGACCCCGGCATGTGCGAGGCCAGGGGCCAGAAAGGGAGCAGTCCGAGAGATACCTTTGGGAACTGAGTCTCCTGGTCAGCACTTCCCTGGTCAAAACTCTCAACAGGGCTAGGACATAACTCAGAGCTCTGAGTCCCTGAACTGGGAGGTGCAACTCCCCTTTTATGACTGGACAGACCTGTCCGGCAATGTCAAAAGAAAACAGTTATGAAGACAGACTTTCAGCTTGCGCACTTGTGTTTATGATACATGCTTTGTGATGATGGAAGAATTAAATGAACTTCATGGAGAAGAACTAACAGATAACATGCTACTTGCTTTTTGACATTATAAATCATGCACTTAAACATTTGGTCATTAGACTTCAGAAATGATCTTTCAGCAATAGAACACAGACAGATAAAGAGAACTCAGGTTTAGGAATTCATTGATCAAAATGATTACAATAGTGGAATCATTGCATCAGCTTTACTTGAATAAAATACTCCTGAAATTCTCAATACGTCTAAGAACTTTATATATTTTTCATATAAGATAATTTAGTTTTTTTTTCTTTCTAGGGATTTACTTCCAGAGTCCACCTGGAAACTCTTCTTTTATAGAATTGTACCAGAGCAACTTTGTATGTTAAAATTTTTCCTGAAGGACATGATATATATCCTTTTGTTTTCGATGTTGTTTTAGGTCAGAAACTCCAAGAACTTTGTAGGTGGTACTTCTGTAAAAAAGTTGTAATCAGGTATCCACTACTTTGATAGTCATTTTGTGGAAATCTTTTAAAATATTAAGTAATTTTTAATGCATTCTCCTGGACTATTGAATGGCAAAAGAAATTTTCTTCTTAACTTTTTTTTGGGGGGGAGATTATAACAAATTTAATTAAGAAGCTTACTGGATAGGGTTTTCTAATTTGACATTTTATTCCTTAAATAGAGAAGGTGGCTGAAACTCAGTTGAAATAGGAATAATGTTGCTTTGTGGCAAGACATTTACTTGAAGAATGTGCAAATAAATTTGTTACACATGCCTGAAGTTATATTTTCTTCCTAAATTTTCTTACCCATTTAAAGGAGAACCTCGTTTCCAGAGTTGTAAGGGTATTCTCAAACACTCGAATAGCCCCATTACTTTGGTATAGTCTAAAAAGAGAATTTGAGAACTTTTAGTTTTGGACTAAAATCATGTGAATAACAAAATACTTTTTTCACAAGGCGCAGAACATACTACAGTGTTTTACACAGGGAAAGAAGTGAACAAGAAGGAAAACATCCTTGAACTTCTGCCTGACTGTTAGGGATTTTCTGTGAGTTCGAGGCCAACTTTTCTCATTCCAGAATTGGATTTTTCTCATGTAGAAAAGATCAGTCTTAAGACTGGTCGTCTTACCACGTGTGTATCTTATTCTACTTTATTACTCTCTTCTCTCATCTTCACTTGCAGGATCATGGTCCATGGTCCTTTCAGTTCTCTCTGAAGCTCAGTCCCTGTTGAACACAGTGCGTCATCCCCCTGAGTGCTGGGGGAAGCAGATGACATCTCTGCGGTAGAGTCAGGCGTGCGAGGTATTCAGTGACAGAGTGTGTATCCATAGCGCGTTGGTCCTATTTCCTGGGATTCAACACGGAGGCATCTTAAGGTAATTGAAATCAGACAAAACATAAAAATGTCCAGATTAGAATGTTAGGGAGTTAGATTCTAAACTTTAAGGGTCAATATACCTTGCATGCTTAAGTTTTATGTCTGCCTCAGGAATTAAGTGCTTGATAACTAAAGGCTTATTAACTTTAAGTTATTTATTTATTTATTTATGATTTTTTTTAAAAATTTATTTGACAGAGAGAGACAGAGAGAGAGGGAACACAAGCAGGGCGGGAGGCGTGGGAGAGGGATAAGCAGACTTCCCATTGAGGAGATTCCATGACCCTGGGGTCATGACCTGAACCAAAGGCAGAGCTTAACAACTGAGCCACCCATGCGCCCTAACTTTAAATGATTTTAAATGTTTAAGTGATTGGAGAATAATGGTGAGTGCATTAGTTTTAAGATTTCATTTTTTTTTCCATTTTGAACAGGCTAAAAAAATCATAATTCAATATATTTTTTAAAATTTTTTATTTTTTTATAAACAAATTTTTATCCCCAGGGGTACATGTCTGTGAATCGCCAGGTTTACACACTTCATAGCACTAACCATAGCACATACCCTCCCCAATGTCCATTACCCCACCCACCTTTCCCGACCCCATCCCCCCAGCAACCCTCAGTTTGTTTTGTGAGTCACTTATGGTTTGTCTCCCTCCCAATCCCATCTTGTTTCTTTTCTTCTTTTTCTGCCCCCCTAGTTCCCCATGTTGCATCTCCACTTCCTCATATCAGGGATATCATATGATAGTTGTCTTTCTCTGATTGACTTATTTCACTAAGCATGATACCCTCTAGTTCCATCCACGTCGTTGCGAATGGCAAGATTTC
>PISX010030462.1:0-18660 GCA_004024625.1 Mellivora capensis | reverse complement strand
AGGGAGTTGAGGGGAATTGGGGGGGAGATGAACCATGAGAGACTATGGACTCTGAAAAATAACCTGAGGGTTTTGAAGGGGCGGGGGGTGGAGGTTGGGGGAGCCTGGTGGTGGGTATTGTGGAGGGCACGCATTGCATGGAGCACTGGGTGTGGTGTAAAACTATGTATGAATTCTGTTACACTGAAAAGAAATTAAAAAAAAAGAATAAAAGGGAAAAAAGACCATAAAAAATGTATTGTCATGAATTCAACATTATTAAAGAGGTAGGGCTGTACAGATTTTTTATTTTTTATTTTTTTAATAAGTTACATTTCTTCAAGAAATTTGTCCATTATATGTAAGTCCAGAAAACTTTCATCATAAAGATGTTCATTATATTCTCTTACTTTCATTGAATATTGGTAGACCCTTTCGTGACCCTTGCTCTCATTCTGATATTAATCATTTGCAGCTTCCTCTGCCCTCTGCACCACATGTGTGTCTCTGTATTATCTGTCTTGCTAAGGTTTTGCCAATTTCGTTAACTTTTTCAAAGAATTTTTTTCACATTGTTAATTTCTTAATTGCCGGTTTTCTATTTCATTTAATTCTACCTTAACCTTTATCGTTTTTATTATACTACTTTCTTTGGGATTAATTTGCTCTTATTTTTCTAGCTTTTCAAGGTAGATCATGCACTTTAAAATTTTCTTCCCTTCTAATTATGCATTTAAAGTTATAAATTTCTTTCTAGGCATGGGTTTCACTTCAGCTCATAAATTTTTTTACTTTGGTGTTTTCATTTTCATTCATTTAAAAATATTTTCTAATTTTCATTGTGATTCCTTCTTTGACTTGTGGGTTATTTTATAAGTGTGTACCTGAATGTCAACTGTTTGGGCATGTTATGAATTTCTAATTTAACTGTAATGTCTTTTTTTTAAGATTTTATTTATTTATTTGACAGACAGAGATCACAAGTAGGCAAGAGAGGCAGGCAGGGAGAGAGGAGGAAGCAGGCTCCCCGCTGAGCAGAGAGCCCAATGCGGGGCTCGATCCCAGGACCCTGGGATCATGACCTGAGCCGAAGGCAGAGGCTTTAACTCACTGAGCCACCCAGGCGCCCCTAACTGTAATGTCTTAATGAGGTTTTTTGTTTTGTGGATGTTTTATGAAGTATTTTCCTCTTCATTTATTGAATTGTATTATGACCAGAGAACATATTTATTATTTCAATCCTACAAAGTTTACGATGACTTGTATTATGCCATAGCATATGGTCATTCTATCGTGGTGAACTTTTACAGAAGAAAAGAATATGTATCCTGCAATAGTCACTGTATTCACTATACTAGTGAGCATAGTGTTTTATTGTAACCAGCAGACCAGGTTTGTTGACTTTTTTATCATCCTTAATGACGTCTTGTCTCTTACCCAATCATATGGAAGTATGGGTGTAAAACCTCTATCTATGTTTGTGGGTCTATCTATTTTTCCCTTCAGTACTGCTGGTTTCTGTTTCTCGTATACCACTCATAAACAATAAGATTCCATGTGCAGGAAGTACTAAGGAGTTATGGAAAACCTCACAGAATGAATAAATGAATTTAGCACCATCACAAGATACAATTCCCATACACAAAAGTTAGCTTCACCCCCACACCCCAGTAGTGACCTACCTGAAAATGTGCTCCGGTGGTGCTGGGAAGTGTGGGAGCTTGACAACGCACAGACCTGTACCTGTATATGATGCAAATAAAACATCGTATGTCAATAAAAAAACTTTTTTAAAAAGAAAACAATCACACTGAGAAAAGCATCAAAAACAATAAAATACTTAAGAATAAATGTAACAAAAAGTGCTAAACATGTACATTGAAGTCTATAAGCTGCTGAGATAAATTAAAGATCCAAATAAGCAAAACTATACTCCATGTTCGTAGACCGGACGGCTCAATAGGGTTAACATGGTCGTTCTCCCTCAAATCCTCTCACAGATCCAATGCAATTCCAATAAAATAATCCCAGGCTTTTCTTTATATTATGATGTGTGGATCCCAAAACATATATGCAAATGCCAGTGTCCTGGGACAGCAAGTGATTTTGAAAAAGAAGAAAGCTGAAGGATGTACACGTCCAAATTCAAAACTTACTCAGAACCTGTCGTGGTCAAGAACACGTGGTGCTGGCGAAGGGTAGAGCTGCAGATGACTGGACGGAACTGAGAGACCGGAAACAAACCCTGACATTCATGGCCAACTGGTTTCCAACATAGGTGCCAAGATATTTAAGTGAATTTTTTTTTCAAAAAACAGTGCTACAGCAATTGGGTAGAAGAGGAGGAGGAGGGGGAGGACGAGGGTGATGAAGAAAACCCAGACTTTTACCTCCACGCCACATGCAAAATTAACTCAAAATGTATCATAGACTTGATTGTAATCATTGTAACTTTAAAACTTCAAGAAGAAAACAGGAGAAAATCTGTGATCTCTGACAAGGCAAAAATCTCTCAAATATGGCATCAAAGACTTGATCCATGAAAATGAATTTGGTAATTTGGGTTCCGTCGTAGCTAAAAACGTGTGCTCTTTGACAGAAACCATTAAGAAAATTAAAAGACGAGCCAGAGAATCAGGAAAATATATGCAAATCATTTATCCGGGGAAGAGCTTATATCTGGAATACGTACAGAATCTTCACAAAAATCAGAAGACAAACCACGTATCTTCTGAAATGGGCCAAATTCTGAATAGATGTGGAAAGAGGCGCATCATCGTAGGCATTAAAAATGCGTGTTGAAACCCCAGTGAGGGAGCCCCTCCCCCACCCACCAGCACAGCTACCATCCACGAGAGACGCATGACCGGGTACTGGGGCAGAGGGGGCTCGGGACTGTGAAAAGGTGCAGCCATTTTACGAAAACTGGCAATAATGTTTAAAAAATTAAACAAACTTGCCAGACCCCAGCCACCCTACATGCCCGCATTGACCCAAGAGCATCGAAAGCCTCTCTGTACACCCAGACTTGCGCTCAGAGCTCCATCGTGGCTAATAAACGTGGTAAACAAAGCCGGAGCTGCCCAAACACCCACCGGCTGCTGGAGGAACAAGCGAAACGTCACGCATCTGAAGAGGGACCACTCGGTGGTCCGCGTGTCCCAGAGCTTGCTGTCCTGCCTCACAGTTCCTGTTGGGTTCGTCTCTGTGGAAACGCCTTCAAGCAAACACTATGTCCTGTGATGACTGGTCGCTCTTCAAGCCTTCCATTGTCTTCTCATCTCCAGAAGTTCCATTTGGGTCTGTTTTTTACCTTCTCGGCTTCCATGTAACTTTTTCAGCGTATGGATTCCAGTTATAAGAACTGTTTTAATGTCATGTCTGCCATATGCTGAGGGACATCACATTAATGTTTCTCATTAGCCTCAACAAACAGGCACAGAGAGTACAACAGAACTTCCCGCCACGTGCCACATGTCTCTGTAAATCATCTCACAGACTCTCCGGAGCGAAAGCCGCGTCCTTCCCCGGGCAGGGAGGGGTCACGACACAGAAGAATTTCCTTGCAGCAGAGCTTCTTGAACCTGAAGTGGTAAGACTCACCAGCAGCCCCGTGGCCCCCGGTCTGAGGAACGGAATCTTTCTGCCCAAGCATGCATCCGCTCCCTTAGGAAACACACTACGAGCACCCACTGTATACGCCGGGCTGTGAGGCTCGGGGAGGGGCCAGCTGTTGTGAACACACGCCAAGGACGGGCACTCGACATGGACAGAGGGGTCCAGGGAGGGAGTGAGACTCAGCCTGTCCAGGGCAGGGGAACGGGTCCTCAGCCACGGGCCTGGCGTGAGCACCCCTCCGGCCGGGGGAGTGTGGGATGTTCCCGGGCTCTCCGTGAGAGCTCCCGTTGGAGGGGCCCACGGGGCGCGGCTGTCCCCGCTGTCGGCCGCAGCCCGCCATGAGAAGAAAGCAAAATCGTGAGCAAGCATTCAGAAATGTTTGTAGAAAATTGACAGTCGTTCCATGTCTGTTGAAATTAGTAATAGAAGGGTGGAGTCTGCTTTGCACCCCTCTTGATTTCATTTTTTAAGTAATTTCTTTTTGCCGTCATTTTCAAAATACGGTCTGTGAGGAACAGAAAACAACTGTTTCTCCGCCTCTGATGAGAAGGGCCCGAATGGCGCCCTCGGGCTGGAGACGGAGGCCGCGGGCAGGACCATGGAGAGAGCCGGGGACCAGGCGGGCAGGAGCCAGGCTGGGGCCACGTGGGCCACGGCAGGGTTTCTGGCAGGCTGAACCCCATCGGATCCGCCCTTCGGATGATGTGGTGACGGTGTGGCGGGTGCCAGGAGGAGGCGCACAGAGGAAGGACACTGGGCTGAGGGCAAGTTGGCGAGGTTTCCCAGAGTCCTTGGGCCGCTGTGCGGGCCGCGTGGCCCTGGCCTGGCACGTCAGGAAGTGCCTCCTTGGAGCCAAGGAGCCGTCTTCCACCGCATCCTCTGCCCCTCGCCCCTGGTTCTGCAGAGCCTGGCTGAGCCCAGAGCCCGTCAGGGAGCAGGAAGTGCTGGGATTTCTCTCCTGCCGGGGACGGGCTTGTGGGGAGACCTCCAGGAGCCAGCAAGCTTCGCCCACGCCAGGCAGGAGGTAAGGAAAGGAGTTCCCTTTGTTTCCCCAGTTGGGGAAGTTTGCATGTGTGTGTGTTTGTGTGTGTGTGAGTGTGTTTGCTTTTTAATCCCTGAGAATCGTGCTTTAGCACTAGTGTCCAAACCAACCGGACCATCTGTCTATCACCTGCTGGAGGAGACCCTGACCTGTTGGAACTGGAAGCGACAGACAAGTGCGAAACCAGGGGGACCTGGCGACTGATCAAGGGAGTCACAGCAACACTCTGCCAACTACAATTTAAATTTTTAAAATAAACACCTTCTTTTGGAGCCGCTGAGATTTAGAGGGGAGTAACTATGTAACGAAGCCTCCTTGCATTCACATTAACTCCCTGCGAAGACGGGGTCTGCTGGGAAAAACCAGCATCGGGTGTGGTCCTCCCACCAGGAGCCCCTCCCCCCCCACACACACTGGCCAGACCTGCCCACGGCTCTGGGGCTCGTTCTGGAGTGGAGCAGGGCGCCTCCTGAGCCAGGCCCTGCGTGGGGAGGACCAGCCCCCTTCCCAGGAGAGGCCCCTGACCACCAGCGAGGAGTGGAGGTCACTGGTGATCTAGGGCAACTTTCTGGCAATCTGGGATCTGATGGCAGCTTTCTGCAGGGGTGCAGAGGTAGGGGGTGCGCGTCTAGGGACAGCGCCTCTGTGGGTCCAAGAACACTGTGAGACAGGTCACGTTTGGGCACTACTGGGATGTAAGTAAGCATTTGGGGGGAACATGGACCAAACACAGATGACTGGAAGAACGTGGGGTTGGGAACTTGTGTGCAGCTTGGTATTCATGGAGCACGAAGAGAGACGACCAGTGGAAGGCTGGATTTAAGAGGTCAGTGGAGGGCAAAGGCTAAAGGACCTTATTTGCCAGGTTGGGGAGGGCAGCATCTAGACACGATGAGCCTTGTAGTGTTTTATGCACAAGAGTGAAGATAAACGGAGGTGTGTGCTTCTGTGTGTGTGTGTGTGTGTGTGTTTGTGTGTGTGTGTGCACGCACACGCCTGAGCAAGGATAAGGCTAAGCTAGATGGGGGTGGGGGGAGTCTTGCCTGGTGGCTAGTTCAGTGCCTCAGAGGAGTGAATGGCAAGCATTTGCGTACCAGTGGCTTCCCCTTCCCACAAAAGCAGGTGAATGTTCCTCATTGCCCCCATGCCTGGCCCCAGACTGGAGAGTCCAAACTGGAGAATTTGTTGACTTGGAAGACACTGGCCCCTGGCCGAGCCGGTTCTCCCCTCGTGGAGCAAACACCAATGGCATCGATTTGAGATGCAGAAAGTGCAGACAGGATGCCCTCTGCCCCCACCCCAGTCTGCAGAGGGGCCAAGCCACAGGAAGGAAGGGACCGACAAGGATCGCAGTATGCCTGAGTGGCAAAGGGAGACCCCATGCACGTCGCTCAGCTCCCCGGCACGCGTGGTGCAATCCTGACCTGCTTCACGTCAGTCTGGAGTTTGACCTAAAATTGGTTTCAGACTTCTCCCTGTTCCTCCTGATAGGGCATGACTCTGTCATCCAAGAGCCATGGGTGTGGAATTGAAGGAAAAAGAAGAAAGGAAGCTTCCCCACCACTCAGCTCTTAGGGTGAGGAGCAGGGCTTAAAACAGAGGACTCCTTCCCTCTTCCTCTCTCTCTCTCTCTCTTTCTCTCTTTCTCTCTCTCTCTCCTCGCTCACTCTCTCACAGATGTCTGGAAGAACGTGGGGTTGGGAACTTGTGTGCAGCTTGGTATTCTTGGAGCACGAAGAGAGACGACCAGGGCATCCCCAGGGTAGCCATGGTAGGGAAAGCAGAGCTACGCCCTGGGGGGCCGTGCACTGAGCCACAGATGCTCATAGACCCACCAGTCCCAAAGGAACCTCTCCCATCCCCGCCCTCCACTCCCTCAGGATTAGATTGTTAGCATCAAGACAGAGAGATTTTAAAAGGCAATGCAAGGACACAGGACGTATGGAGACACTAGAGGTCCCTCCAAGAGCCATCTCCTCCATGCCCGCTGCTTGGGAGACCCCCAGCAGGAGGGGACACCACCCTGTCCCCAGAGACACATCACCAGCCAAGGTGGCTAATGTCCCCAGAGGCCGTGAGTTCACAGTGCAAAGGAAGGGTATTTAAGGCTGAAGAAATACACCAGGATGTATATCAAAGGAGAAGCAAGACATGGAGAAGAGAAAAGGCATCCAAGACACGAAGCTGGAATGTGTTCTCAGAAGGACCCGACTGAAGAGGACAAGCCTGGAAAGGGTTACGGTCATGGACTCAGCAGAACGGGTCTCTCTGAGAGCAAACCCCAGAGCAGCAGGTGGAGGGGCTGCCCTGGGGCCGAGAGAGGAACGAGCAAGGGGAGAGCCAAGGGCAGGTGTGGGAGCCCGAGAGCAAAGGCACAGCAGGATGCCAGGCAGGCAGAGCATGAGGGAGGGGGAAATGCTTTAAAAAATCCACAAACAAACAATTAGCATGAAACAGAAATAATATGTAAAGCCAAGAATCGAAAGAACTCAAAGCAAACAAAAATTACAAATATGGGAAAAAAAAACTAAACAAAATTAAAATGATTTTTAAAACATCAAAATACAGCAAAAAAATTGAACAGCTTCTAGAAAAAATATTTTAAATCATATTTATAAATACAGATAAGAGTTAAGTCCATTCCATCCCTGTGAACACCGCAAGCAGCACAGTAGTGCAATAGTTTTTAAATGTTTAAGGGGAAATTATGCCTCGACTATTATCTCGAGCTAACCTATGATTTAGCGCTAGGACGAGATAAGGTTTTCTCAGGCAGGTAAAAAGATTGATGAATTTGCCCACACTGGAATTAGGAGCCTCTGTTTTTCACTAGGAGGGTGAAAACAAAACACAAGGGAGGAAAACATTTCACATCATCTGGATCCAAAAAAAGAGACCAAAATAAGAGTTTATATCCAATGCATATTACTTAAAAAAAAAAAAAAAAGCCTCATACAAAGCAATAAAAAAGACAAACAAAAGAAAAGAGGGCAAAAGACAGGACCAGAAGCCCAACAAGACAGAACCAAAATCTCTAGCAAACACGTGACAGATGTCCTCTCATTAGTAACCAAGGAAATGCAAAATAAAACCTTGCCAACACAAGCCCACCAGATTGAAAAGTAAGTGGAGAAATGCGGACATAACTGGGAATGCTTTCAGAGAGGCCTAGCGGCATCGGTGTCAGGGCAACAGTGGGACCGTAACAGTGTGCAGACTCTGGGTGGAAGAAGCCATCAGGACACCAGGACTGGAAGGCAAGTGACTCCCCCAGGCAAGGCTGCAGGTGCACAGGCTGAGCCCCAGGACCAAAGGACCGCTGCTAAGCGCACTCGGGAAGCGTGCACGGGTGTGTCCGCCAGGACGCCGGAGCAAGACCGCCCAAGGCAACCGGGCTTGCCACGCCGGGAAGCCGAAGCAGACTGGTGGCCTCCCGCCGGAGATGGATAAAAGTGTCGTGAGCACGCGATGACCGCTAGTCCAGCTGAAACAGGTGAAGGACAACGCATGCAAAAGCAGGGAAGAAAACTCCAAAACATCACTTGCAGCAGAACCAGAAGATGGAGATGACTCCCTCCGCGGGTAGGATTCCTGGGATGACCCCGTTCATAGAAACGTCAGCAGAGGCAGAACCAGACAATGGTGATCGACAACAAGCAAGGTCATCATGAGCATCACAAAGGTCAAGTTCACGTTAGAGGGGCACAACGGCAGAGAGGCACGGGGGGGGGCTCCAGGCTGCTGGTGGTGTCTAGCTCACGACCTCATGACTGTGTACCGGCTACAGCAGAGCCCTCTGTGCTGAGTCACCAACCTGGGCATATGCTCTGTGCCCTTCACTGTGGGTCTCTCTTATTATTCAGGAGGAAAAGGTAAAATCGAACAAGAAA
This sequence comes from Mellivora capensis, assembly GCA_004024625.1. NCBI lineage: Eukaryota > Metazoa > Chordata > Mammalia > Carnivora > Mustelidae > Mellivora > Mellivora capensis. The sequence continues at coordinate 10,131 of PISX010030462.1, read as the reverse complement.
TGGGAGAGAGAGAAGAAGGAAGGAGGGAAGGGAGGGAAGATGGAGAGAGGGAGGTAAGGGGAAGGGAGGGAGGGAGGGGAGAAAGAGATTCGTGACAAATGGCCCCTAGTGGGAAAGACAGGGGGCTCTCTTCCTGAAAGAAAAACTCTGTATCCCAAGAGTGAGTCCAGTGCTGAATTTTTTCTTTTAGTTGAAGTAAAATTGGCTTATAACATTACATAAGTGTCAAGGCTACAGCATATCACTCAACAGGTGTGTGCCGTGCCATGCGAGCGCCACTGAGAAGCTAGTGGGTACCCAGCACTGATGTCCTGAGTGATAAGGAGAAGCCGAGATGGGTAGGGCGGCCTACGTGAGTGGGTGAGCGGGTTCGTGAAGAGGCAGCCGTAAGGACAACCTGCAACGTTGACTCCAGTGAGGAATGTGTAAAAATACAAGGTAATCCTTCCCGTTATTAGATTAAATAGATTTTAGGGCAAAAAGCCTCATAATGACAAAGAGCGATGTTGTATACCGACAAAACAGAATAATAGATCAAGCAGATAGAGCAGCTGTGAATATATACACCCTTTAAAATATCGCGTCGCGGTGTATAAAGTAGCAACTGACAGAATTATGAGGGAGAATACAGACAACAAAATTTACTGCCCAAGATCTTACCAAAGCCTCTTAGAAACTGGCAGAGCAGAGGGACAGAAAAAGAAAAAAGTAAAAAACAAAAAAGCATAAACACATATAAAATTTGAATGACAAGATTAATAAAAAGCTCAGAGCAAAAACTGTGTCTGTGTGCGCGTGCGTGTGCGTGTGCGTGCACGTGTGCGCGTGTGCGTGGAGTGGCTCTCGCAGCCACAGATGAGGCACCAGATCTGGAGCTCTGATACAGCCAGACAATCCATCCAGGCATAATCTAGTCTCCAGGCATAATGCAATAAGATTAGAAATCAGTAACAAATGATGATTAAAAATAAATAAAACGCCATGTGTCCCAAAACAAAAACATCATTCTGCTGCAAAGATTTTAGGATAGAGACTAACACATAGGAGAACCACAAAGCAAGGGGACCGCATTATGGTGACAGCTGCACACGTTTAAATATCTTATCAGAAAGTAAGAAGAAATGAAGAAATGAGACATGCATGCAGTTCAAGAAGAAAACGAGAAGGACGGAAATACACAGATAAGGGTAGAAGTCAATGACATGGAGAACATCAACAAAATCGGAAGCTGTCTTTTTAAAAGATTAGGAAGATGCACATACTTCTGGCAAATTTGATCAATAAAATAAGGGGAAGATGGGAATTTACAAAACACAGAATCCAAAAGAGGAGATAACTACATACACAACAGAAATTTTAGAAATATAGACTTACCTTTGAAAAGCAGAGGTAAAGTGGATGAATTTCTGGAAAAGCATAATGTTCCTAATTGGAGCAAGAAGTGGAAAATTTTAAATTTAAAATTTGCAAGGGTAATGAAACCTCTCCCAGGGGAAATGAAACACAGCAAAGCAGAACAACAAAATCAGGCCTAAAAACTCCACAGGAAAGTTACAGCAAAGGTTCAAAGAGGAGAGCCGTCCTGTGTACGCAGGCAGCAAGCTGTTCCACGTAATGAGGGAGAGAAAGTGGGTCCTTTCATTTTCAATGTCTTGTGTTACAGTGATTTCAGAGCTGGCTAGAAACACTTCAAAAAGTGGAGGATAGGCCCATTTCACTTATGAACAGTCTTATTTACATATTTGCTAATTGCCTCTATCATTGTGTTAAAAATAATGTATCATTGCAAATGAACTTTACCAAAGGAACAAGCACGAGTTTTAGCATCAGAAAAGCCCATGAATGTAACTCACCACCTCAAGTCAGGAAGTTAAATAAAGAAAAAAAGAAAAAAAGTTTTGACTAGGTCAATAGAAGGGGGAAAAATGCACTTGGAAACACCCAAAACATTTCTAAATGGAATCTCAGAAAGCAGATATAAAGGGGGACTTTCTGCACCTGACAGATAGCTCTGTGCTTGTGCTCCATGACACCCGCCGTGTTCAGGGGACTCATCGGAGACTCGATTCCTTGAACACTGGAGCAAGAGGAGCGCACCTGTTCTCATCCTTCCTGGCAATTCCTGCGCCGAGGGAACAGTTACGAGAAAGATCCTCGAGAGGTGGAAGAACACAGCAGGAAGAATGAAATCTATCCTTATCTGCAGACTGTGTGATCACCCGGATAGGAAACTCGTCACAATCCACAGTCAAAACATTGGAATTAATGAAAGTTCTACAAAACTGAGGGGTGCAGTTCCAATGGTGTGATGTGTTTTTTCCCACACTGGGAATTTGTAACTGAAACATATTTTTTTTAATGTAACATAACAACTAGAAAAACTACAATGTGTCCAAGAATACATCTAAGAAAGAATTCACTAGATCTTTATAAAGAAAACTTTAAAATTATTTAAGAGATACAAAGGAAGATAGGATGGAGGGAAAATAGTCCACATCCAATGATGGGATAGACCAATATTTGGGGAGATGGCAATTCCACTTCTCGTAAAAATCATATTGTAATGACCTCTCAATAATTTTTTTTAGTTTTTGTGAACTTCCAAATTCTTATTCTAACATTTATATGGAAGCAAAATGGTCTGTGAAAAATACAGATCAATTTTGGGAAGAGAGAAGGAAAAGGGATCAGACCAAAAGATATGAAACAATTGGACAAAATGATAGTTTTAAAAACACAGGCTGTTGTGTTCATATAGAAATATTAAGTGCATACATGAAAGAGGTTAGAAAGTTCGACAACAGACCCGTGTGTGTTCGGGGTCCTGTTTCCTAAAGCAGGTGACATCGCATTTCAGTGTGAAATTTCTCAATTTTGTAATAGGGGATACCGAGTGTGACCGGCGCGCCCCGTGGGTAAAGCAAAGCTGGAACTCTTCCGCACATGCTAAGTAAGAACCACCTTCTCTAGGTTGGTTAAAAACCTAAGTGCAAAAAGTCTAGTAATAAAGCGAACAGGGTAAATTGTACGAGAAAACTTCATCTTGAATTGAATATGGGCTTCTTATACAATACTCAAAAAGTACGAAGCCGAAGGTTAAAATAAATGGATGTCGGGGTCCCCATCTGAAAGCCTTGGGTCCAGGGTAGAATGGCACCATTAGTGTGAACAGATGGGTGACAGACTGGGAAATTTAAAAAAATTAAAAAAATAAACAAGAAGAAACGGACATCTAGAATAGGATTGTTGACGCGCAGCAGGGCAACAATGGATTTTAAAACCCAGTGTGGGGTCGTGACAGGCACCTCATAGAAGGGGACCCCTCAGTGAGGCTGCGTGGTTGCGACGTGGTGACGTCATCAGGCTCGGCGGGGGTGCCAGTCAACACTAAGACAATGTGGCATTTCACGCCCAGCCCTCTGACTGCGGAAGCTTCCAGAGTACGGACGCATCCGTGAGGGCTGGGCACAAGGAAGGCCCTTGCGGTGCAGGCAGGAATGCCGCCCCCCGCAGCAGCTGGGGGGAGGAGAGACAGCATCCCTAACAGACGCCCTACCAGAGAAAACCCGCAAAACCACAGAGGCTCAGGCATGTGGAGTCACAGTGTTTGGGGGTGGGCGTGTGGCGGACCAGAGACCATCCAAGCGTCTGTGGCAAGAGGAAGAGAACAGGTAAGAGGGGCTGGACACACATATGAATCAAAGGTTAGAGGTCCACAAAGAAATGTAGATGCATTTGCAAAGCATAGAACGGAGAGAAAAAAAATTAAGAAATAATGGAAGTTTAAGATAAACACAAAAGTCTTGAAAATTAGGTTTTCCCAGATGCACAAATATTTAAGGACAGGTAAAAGTATGTTAGAAAGGGTGACTCTTTTGGGGGGAAAAGGGGAGGATGGGATTCAGGAACTGGGATGGAGAATCCAGCAGCAGAGAGACTGTAGGGGATGAGGGAGATGGAGACCCCGGTGTGGGGTGTATGGCCGACCAACAGCATAGGAGTAAGTGCAGGTACTAGGGATGGACCGGAGTCTGAGACTTTAGGGTGCCTCCTGGTCAACATGCAACCTCAGGAAAATCACTCACCTGACCAAGCCTGGATTTTCTCAACCGTGTGATGAAAATAAGAACAAAAGTCCTGCCGTCCAAATTCGAGCAAGAGAAGGCAGACGGATGGCTCTTCCACCACAATACTAGGCAGCGACTAAACATTCAAGCCGGTCCCCAAAGCAAGGACAGTTCCCCTCAGTGGCACACCTCTGAGTGACAGCCCTAGTGGCAGCCTAATTCCGCCTACCAGGCATCCACAGCCAAGGTCGCCCAGTCCCCAAATCTTCCCTCTTCTCTTGCCCACCAATCCCTGAACGCCTGGCTGCCCCAGCCCCATGCGCCGTGAGTGGTGACTCTGTGCTGGGCGACACTCTCTTACTTAGCAAAAAATACTCTCAGCTTTAGGCTTCAGGGTTTCGTCTGAGTGTGTCCCCTCACTCTGACAGGAGAATGAGGACTGTCTCCTGGAGATAACGTAGGAGCAGATGATGCCCTTTGTGAAGAGCTCCCAAAGCAGGTGGGGGGCGGGGGGGCTGGTCCAGGTGGGAGAGCCAGGCAAGCAGAAGTCCATCTGCCAGCTACGGACAGGGGAGGAGATGGTGAGCAGAGACGGCCAGGCTGCCTGGACCGTCCACACACCCATCCACACACTTGTCCACACTGTCGTCCACACTGTCCCCCACACTATCACCCACACACCTGTCCACACTGTTGTCCACACACTCATCCGCAGTGTTGCTGGGCAGACGCAGCCACATCAGGTCTGTCGACTGTCCTGGAAGTCCCAAGTCGAGGTCATTTCCCTAAAGCACGCCCCGCAATGTGATGGTGAAGGCCAAGCAGGAATGTCCAGGGAAGCCCAAACACAGTCCAGTGGGAACAAAGACGGCTGCTGGACTGCTGCACCTGCAGGGGATCTGGCACGTGAACCATAAAACTAAGAAACAACAAAGGGACGAAAGTAGAAAAGGAGCTACGTGAACGTAATTGTAGAAGCACATCCAGGATTTGTACAAAATGTTCTCCAAATAAGGGACAAATTGTCAGACTCAGTGACAGCACGAAACCTGGACACACACCACTCGAGGAGGATGCATACGAAAGGTACAGACAGGCAGAAGTTGAGTACGAAAAGCTGGGAAACGGTGCACCACCCAACACTAATCCGTGGTGAGCTGACGTGGTCCTCGTAAGACCGAGCTGGGCATCGCCCGTGGTCACAGAGTTAGAGCAATAGAGAGGGAGGGGCAGGCGGCCCGGGGCTGAACCACCGCAGGTGCCCAAGGGAAGACAGCCAGCCTGGAGCCCTAACTGTGCATCCCAAGTGGGGAAGTTAAGGTGCTCGGGGCTGCACAAAAGCCATGCCCCGCCCAGCGCTCTGGGAGTCCTCCGGGAGAGGCAAAGGGCACCAGCAGCACCTCCCGGCCTCACAGGGAAATCAAGGTCTCAGGGAAGAGGAACCCATGGTTTGCAATCCGCTCCAAGAGAGTACTGCACTACAACGCAATCGCCAGCCTGCTTTTGGACACACGGTGTAGGAGAGTGATTCGCGCCAGCAGGCTGAACGGGGTGGGGCGGTCCTGCGGCAGAGCAGAGCTTCCCGTGGTTGGTGAGGAACTGGTATAAATTAAAACTAGTATGACAACCAGGACCCAGAAATCACTGACCATAAAGATAAATAAACTGGGGCTTCACTAAAATTCCGGACTTCCGAGGGTCTAATTAAGAACCTCTTCAATCAAAGAATAACTTTAAAAGGGTGAAGGGAGAAGCCACCGACGGGAGGAGGTATTTGCAGGATGTCGTAACAAGTATGACCAACATGCAAAAGTGAGTCTAACCAACTTCTGGTGGAATAAGAGCCAATAGAAAGAGGGAAAAGACCTGAACAGTTACCGCACAGAACAGTATATCAAAATGGCCAATAAAATATGAAGAAATGCCCATTTTATGACTCACCAAGTAATCAGGTAAACTTTTTCCTTTCCTTTTTTTATGTCAAGTTTTTTTTAAATTTTTTTTAAGATTTTTTATTCATTTATTTGTCAGAGAGAGCGAGCGCAGGCAGACAGAGTGGCAGGCAGAGGCAGAGGGAGAGCAGGCTCCCCGCCGAGCAAGGAGCCCGATGTGGGACTCGATCCCAGGACGCTGGGATCATGACCTGAGCCGAAGGCAGCCGCTTAACCAACTGAGCCACCCAGGCGTCCCTTATGTCAAGTTTTTATTGAATTTCTGGTTAGTTAATACATACAGTAAGCTTGGTTTCAGGTGTAGAATTTAGGGATTCATCGATTACCTAGTAAAATTTTAAGAATGGACTGAACCAAGGGTTGGAGAAGACGAGGCCGGTAGACACTCAGCGCCGCTGGAAGCGGAGATCGGCACGGAACTTCAGAAAGCCGGCGGACATCGTCTACCGAAAACGAGCGCACGCACACTGCGAGCCCGGCCATCCCCCGTGGGGCGCGCACCCCACAGAAAGAGGAGACAGCGCGTGCCGGGCCGCCACGGAGACGCTGGGGTGGAAGAGAGGAGCCACGGACACGTCCAGCAACGCGGATGACAGTCCCCACGATGCCAGACTCCAGCCAGCACCCGGGGTGTGTGGTCATTTCCACACATTTACGGGGAAACCTGCACCGAAAGAAGTCGCAATAGCACTCGGGGCACAGCCCGGAGGGCCGCGGGCAGTCGTGGTGGCCACGGTGTCTTTGTGTTGACAACACCAGTGTTCATGTCCCTTTCGATGGCACTGTTCAATATCAGTGTCCAACTCAAAAAAAAAAAAGATTCTCGTAAGAGAAATAAGAGAACGTCATCAAGGGGACAGAGAATATTGAAACAGAGAATCAAAGAGGCTCCGAAGTCGTCAGCTTAACTGATTACATTTACGTGCTCTGTAGATGCCTAAGAGACTTGTTTGCCGCTCAGACCGTTGAAATCCGGAAAAAAAAAAGGAAAGAAAGAAAGAAAGAGGATCAAATACATTCGATACACTAATCCCATGCAAAATACTTAGGGGATGTAATCATGTAAGTTTATAAATAAGATCAAACGTTAATCTAAGTTTAATCTAAAGGGATAAAAAAGTTATTCTGAGTCTCGTTTTAATAAACTGAGCCATGGGCCCTAGGCGGTCCTTGGTGGCTTTCTCAGTGGGCACGAGGGTCACCTTACAGGACTCGGGACACCTCATGTTGGCTCTGTGTGATGTAGGTCACAGCCCCCGTCGCCAAAGACAGAAATGCCGCTGTCACCAACGTCACGATCCCGGCTACGCTCGCCCTCGTCCCAATCCTTGTCACATCCCGTGAGGGGCCAGCAGGGGCCAGCTTGTGGTTCTTCCTACTGCGGTGCCTCCACCCAGGCCACCCGGGTACAGCCCAGGCTCTCAACAGAGGACACCGACCCGTTGTGGTCCTCTGGAAGGAGGTGGATTCATGGTCAGAATCCTCAGGTTAGCAGGGGGTCGGCAGGGGAACGGAGCAAGGACGCCCACTCCTGGACCCCCCTCTTGCCCCCGTCAGAGTGGGCTCCTTCCGTGTCCTGCTGTCCCCACCTCGGATCAGCTGGTCTCCGCCATCTGGGTCCTTGGGAGGAAGCATCGGCGCCCGCGTCCTGCACGGGACCTGCCATCCCCCAGCAGCCACCCTGCGGGGGAACGTCCCGACGTCAGGGGCAGCCACACTCCCCTCGCCGGGCTGTTCTGAGAACAACAAAGCTTTCGTACCATGGCGGGCACAGAGTTAGCCCAGGACCCAGCTAGACCCGCCTAGGGGTAAGCGGAAGAAACGAAGGCAGACGTCCACCAGCACGTGCTCAGGACTGATCAAGGCAGCGGCGTCCACAGAAGCCAAGAGGCGGAAACACCTCGTGAGTCCACACGGATGAATGGATGCACACAACGCGGTCCAACCGCACAACGGAATGTTGTTCAGCTGTACAAGGAGGACGGCCGGACTCGCGAACAGCACGGATGAGCACGGGAGCGTCCTGGGACGTGGAAAAATCCACACACGATGGGCCACATATGGTCTGAGTTCAGGTTCACGGAACGTCCAGAACAGAGAAACCCACGGGGACCGGGAGTGGATCGCTGGCCAGCAGGGGCTGGGGGAGGGAGGGGCAGGGGCGGGCTTACGGGGCACGAGTCCCTGTCGGGAGAGAGAAAGATATTCTGAAACTCACAAGGCCGACAGTGGCACGACATTGTGCACGACTGTACTTGGTGGCACGGAATGGTCAATATCCTAAGTTTTATGTCACATGCGCTTTACCAGATTTCACAAAGGAACACAGCGGGTTCTGGTGGCATTTCCTTCCTCCTCCATCCCAGAGTCTCCCTCCAAACTCTGCTCTGGGACTTCTTAGTTGCTGGCTCTTGGGGCTGGTGGTGGCCAGAATCGTGACACCCCACCCCACCCAAAGATGTCCACGTCCTAACACCCAACACCTGTGAGGGTCACCTTCCCAGGTAAGAAGGACTCTGCTCTGCAGGTGTGGCTAAGGGTCTGAAGTCTGAGATAATCCTGGATGACCGGCAGGTCCAAGGGCATCATCGGCATCCCTAAAGGAGGGTCTTCCTGTCCGGAGGGTCGGAGAAGGTCTGACAACGGATGCAAACGTCGGAAGCTTTGAGACACACTGGAAGGGGCCACAGCACTGGCTTTGACCCAGGCAGGTGCTTCTGGGAGCCAAGGTTGCTCCCGAGTGCCTCAAAACGAGCACAGCCCCACCCACCCAGGTTGGAGGACGACCTCTGGGGCTGTAAGACAGCGACGGGTTGTTTCCAACCACTCCCTCCTCGGCTTTTCTTACAGCGACCTCCGAACACCGTCAGCGTCCCCACGGACCAGTCTGTGCTTCTCCACCTTCAGGCCGATGCCCTGCCTCCTGCCTGGCAGGCTCGGCCCCGGGTGTGGACACAGCCCCCGCCCGCTCCAACTGCAAACCCTCTCCCAACTGAGAAGAGCTCGGGTGTGCTCCGTGGCTCCCCACAGGAGGCCGGGGCAGCAGACTGGTAATTACGCTCCACTGTGCAGAAGGTATTATGGAATCTTCCAATTAAAGGTATTTTAATTACTCCTGGTCCCGAGACCCCGGCTGGGTCTCCCAGCCCGCTGATAAGGACGCCGCCAGAGAGCGCAAATGGGATTCTGCCCGCGCTGGCTCTCCCGGGCCTACCTGAGTCCCTATCTTTCCCTTCGGAATGCACTTTAATTATGCGCTGCTGGTCACCAAGCTTCACGTAGGAGCAGGAAATTGTGTAATCCCTTTAGTGACAATAAAAGGAAGGATTTTCCTGCAGGTCATTGGGGCATCTCTGAAACACGGCCCGGCTGTCCCTGTCTTGCCCCACTTTAATCCCGTTATCTTGTTCCTCGCCCGGCACCTTCCTTTATTACTTTCAAAACCTTATCAGGGAGGAAGAGAAACAGTCGGAATGCCCCCACAGTGGTTATCTCAAAATGGCTGGAGTCCCTGTAGCCCGTCTCCAAGACCATCTAGAACTCTCCTCAGAGGGAAGCCATCTCGCCCAAGCTTGGAGAAGAGGCTCCCACGCAGGCAGCGACACCCAGGCTGCCGGTCCCGAGCGGCGCAGATGGCACTGGGAGGCAGGTACCCAGTTGACTGCGGGCGTGTGTCCCATTGAGACCCCGGTGCCCACCCGAAGGAGGCTCTGAACCCGAGGGAGAACTGACCTTGGCTTCCGAGTTCAGGCAAGCATAGGGTTAGGATCTATTTACCTGGGTGGGTGGGCTCTGAACATCTCAGAATACTTTATTCCGGAGTTTGGAGACCCAGAAAGAACATCTTTTTCAGAAGACACGTGACCGTGACGTCTCTACCCAGAAGCGGCGCAAGAAAACGTGGGTCATGCTGGAGGGGCGTCCGCTGATCTCGGAGTCATGCCTGTCCTCCTCCCGGAAAGGTCCTCCAGCTGGGAGCCAGTGTCGGCGGATCTTGGAGCATTACTCTTTTCCGCCAGCTATGTCATAAGGGAGCCAAGGCCTTTGAGTTTGGTTATCTCGTTTGTTTCTCGGAACAGTCCACAGCTGCTTCAGACAAGGTGCTTCCTTCA
>PISX010030461.1:0-18754 GCA_004024625.1 Mellivora capensis | reverse complement strand
TTGAGTGCTTGAAAACTTAAGAGCCAGAATTGAGCTCTGAGGTTATAAATTCAGTAAGCAATCCTTTCCCACACTTCCCCATGCTCAATACCTTCTTTTCTAAGTTCATCAGATTTTTGTTCAAGCTTTTCAATGTCATCATCCAATCCGTCTGAAAATAAGAGAACCACCTAGGAAAGTATTCAAAAAGAAAATTAAGTAAAAAGGAGGTCATCACAACCATAGACCAGCAGCAGGTAAAGTAAAACCAGCTTACCTTTCCTCGAGCAGCTGATTTATTCTGAAATGCATGCCACAGAGAACTCAAGAGGTTTGTGTTAAGAAGAGATGGTCCTTTTACTGTTATATCCTTCAAGCTGTTCAGTATGTTTTCACTATAGATCTCAAACTTGGGTGAATATTTTTCCATGGCATTGGTCACTTGAAAAGCCACACTAACTTGAGTCTCTGTGCCCACCTCACAGCTTACCCCATTGAGGGAGCTGATGGCACGTAAGAGGTCTTGAAGGTAGGTTTCTATCCAAGGCTGACCTTCAATCAAAGTCTGCCCATTCTCATGAGTTGAGATGTCAAATCCCACCACAACGTCCACAAAACAATCTAGGGTTCAAAGGAAAAGTATCTTATTAGAGCAACAAATACCTTTATTTGGTTTGTTTGCCATATCTGAATCAAGGTATTTGAAGTTCTTATTTTGATTCCAATTATAAAGTTGGAAAACAAGGAAGAACATGACTGAATAAAGGAAGACGATTAGAATCACTCTTTTATAACCTATAAAAGTATAAGTATAGAATTTTTTTTAAGCTGCTATAAAATCTAGATGATTTTGTAATGAAGTCCTGAAAGACGTCATTGTGGTCACTGAAAAAGCCATGCAAAATCATTTAAGTATCTAAAGTTATGAAAGGAATGTTGTTTAAGAAAGAACATCACTGTTGTTTTAAAATACAAGTAGCAGGGTACTGCCTTTGATTCAACTATTTTAAGTCCTTGTTTTCTCAAACTAAGTGCTTGCTGTTCCCAGATATGCAAGAATAACTTTTACACTTTTTCCCTCCAACACTTGTTGATTGGCTTTGCAGAAATAAAGTTTTTTAAAAAAAATAAAGTTATATGCCAGAGATGGCATTGCCTTCAGAGCTCAGGCACTCAGGAAGCTGAGGCCATTGTCATTTGGAGATTCGAGAAATACCTAGAGATTTAGAGCGCTTTGCTTTTATCCTTATTAAAGCCAGGGACATGTTAAGCACTGGAGAAACTAGAAGGGACTTGATAATTTAAGCTAAGCCTCCTAAAGGGGAGATAATCAGGGAAGGATAAAATGATAGCTCACATGCATTCTTCTTTCCAGAACTTTAAGGTTGGCTAAAAACTTTAAATTTTTCTAGCAAATTCAGCTGGATACAGACTCAGCATTTCCAGCAAATGTAACCAGCTTGCTTGGTTTAAAAAAAAAAAAAGAAATGCAGAGGGGGAGAAGACTATGTATTTTTAATTTGCTTTGTTCAAATAAGCAGTTTTTCAGATAGCTATTGTGTAGAAAAATGCCCACCTACGCTACCTCCAGACACACTGGTCAGATGAACATTTGCAAGTCTTTGAAATCAAAATGTCACTTTCAGATAAAATAAGGGCCAGTAACTTGATTCATTTTTCCCCCCACTCCTTTGTACCCTGATTCATGTTTAAAGAGAAAAGATTTGGGTGAGGGAAAATAAATCCTTATCTGATAATCAGTTTTCACCATGACATTTAAGGTAAATCAATGTCATCAAAACATCTGAAAGGTGGGTTTTCTTTAGTTTTTATTTCTTATTTTGCCATAGGTACTTTCTTAGACAAATCGCTTCTCTGATATTTGAAAAGGGAGATGAGGAAAAAGAAACTAGTCAGAAAGAAGCATCAGAATAAGTCCTTTCCAAAATTCCTCTTGAATCAATATCCTATCATTTCAATCTTGAGATCAAAAGTTTCACTCTGGGATAAACATGGTTTTAGCCCCTGAACAGAAAACCAGTAACCAAACTAGGTCATGGCCTTCAAGGAAAATTGTCTCTTTCGAAAAAACAAACATCGGCAGAAATGCCAAAACATCATTGAGTGATCCTGGGAACTGTCCCTTCTAAAAATGTAGTGTTTTAACTTTTTGTCTAGATTAGTAAATAAGTTCCTTGTGTTTATTTAACTAATTCAAATTGACAAATGATTCCATAATAATGTGATCAAAGGAATGAATTTGAGGAACAAATCCAGAGCTAGCAGCCACTTGTCTAAATGCAGTTAGACTAGGCCGTATATTAATCAAGAAGCTCTCACAGAAGGGTCTTACCAATTCTACAGCGAGCCCTTCAGAGCTAACAAGAGGCAGGGATGGTTTTGGAAGTGAGTGAGGGAGAAGGTGAACACTGCATGTCCAAGGAGAAATAATGAAGGATGAACCGACGATAGCAGGAAGGGGATATCGAAAAGTGGCGATAAGCCCGGAGCAAATTGAGAAGGGAGCTCACAGCCCTGCTGTAGAGGGTGATAACAAGGAGACGCAAAACTAGTTTTCTGAGCATTGGACTTGTCCTTACAAACCACAGTGTGGAGGTCTGGATGGGAGGAGGCCCCACGTTCCATTTTAGTCACGGACTGGTCAAGACATTGCTACTGCTGGATAACTTTCCACAAGTCTCTTAACCTTTCTGGGCATTAATTTTCCTGTTTATAAAATTGAGATTATATATTCCAAAATAAAAATAAAAACAGAAAAGAGTGGATTGGACTAAACAGGTAGTCTGACAGTTCCCTGCCAGACCTAAAAGTGGATTTTAATGATCTGACTTAGAAAGTCCATAATTAGAGTTGATGATGGCAGATTCCTAGTATTAAGAAATACTGTCAAGAAGGTAGGATCTATCAGTAAGATTAGAAAACAATTCTTAAATACTTTAAAGGGGAAAGTGGGGCTATTGGCAGTTACTGGTTGGGATAAGAGAGAAATTTGTTTGGGGCCTTTGAAAGAAGGGGTTTCTCAGATGAAAAAAGAACAATCTAGAAAATAGGTAGGGTAAGAGACCTGGTTTATGTATTTCCCAGATTTGCTCCCTCCTCCCCACCCAATCCAGACTTGGACATTTATCCATTGGACAGACTCAGCTGCCACCATCATCTGGTCTCCTAAAAGTGTGCAGGGTGGTTGGGGGTGACCAGGCTTTGTCATGGCCTCATCTCCTCAGGGTAAGAGGGCCATGATGACTCTGGTTCCCATATCCAACCCAACTGAACTCATGGGAAATCCAGCTCCTTCCACGACTTCCAGTCACAGATATCATTCACTGTGGATCCCATGTCTGGTTTCCCCAAAGGGCTGATGACACAACCCAGAAGGGTAGGAGAATTAACTCTCCATGAGGGTAAACACCGATCAATGAGAGTCAGTAGCTGGGCGGAAACTGGCAGATAGTTCCTCCTCTTTATTCCCCCTGATGGACCCATCTATGTGGTGGTACCACACACTTCCTTAGTGATATTCTACATGACTGATGCACCAATTTTGCTTTCTCAAGAAGCTGTAGCAACCTTAGTAATATACCATCTTGTATGTATTTTTTCGTCTTTCCTGTCAGACTTCTTTTACACTCACTCTTGCTTCCCTGGGATTGCACTTTCAAAGTATTAGCACCTGAAGTATTAGCATATAAACTTTGTTTTGAGCTCTGTTTTCTAGAGAACCCAATTAAGACAGAAACCTAAGAGAGCCTCATCAAGGAAATTTGGGAATGACCATCTATTTTTGTCATTGTATTTCTCACATTCCTTGAATCCAATCCTTCCCCAGACTGCCTCTCACTTAACTCTCCTTTTTGATACATCTATCCATGATGATGCAAATGTTAAGAGGGACTACTGATTCTTTTGCTACCTAATCATGGCTCAATGAAAAAGGCAGCATTTCTGTATCCCGAACACTCCGTGATAATCTCCTCTGGGTGGTCAGAATACCCAGGCTCAGAGAAAAGTCAGGAAAATAAACATGAATGTAAGAAAATAATAAACATGAAGATAAGAAAACAGACTTTGGAGTTTAGTTGCTTAAGAGAATCTGTTGTATGCTAAGACATTAAATTTGAATATAGCTCTGAACTGTTGCAAAAATATTAATGTTCCTAAACCAGGGAACTCTTGGTAAATTGTCCTTCTGTGAACTAACCCCATGACTCCATGTATTTGTATATTTATATGATCATTATAAGATATCCTCTGCAACACTCTATGGTAGTTACTAATAGTGTCCGCATACCTGCCATGCACTTCCCATTCATTATCTCACTTGTCTTTACAAAACAGCATAAGTAGAAGCTCTTCTAATACTCATTTTGCAGAAGTGGAAGCTATGACTTGGAACAGCTTGCCGAAGGTCTCAATTATTATTGCGGATCCCACACTTGGGATATCAGATTCAGGCTTGTTTGGAGTTCATATGCTCAACTACCTTAACCTTATTTTATCAATTCCTGGGTGGCTAGTGTTGGTAGGTCATGCAGGTTACAAGTTTGTTTACTGGATTGTAGCGTTAGAAGTCATAGCTCAGCAGCAAGTGGTCTCTTTAAGTGGGCAGCAGCTTATGGGAACAATTTCAAGATGCAAACTTATGAGGTCTTAAGTTCAGCTACTAATGAGTGAAGCACAACACTTAGACACTAGTCCTTTATAACATCAGCAGAAGATAACCCAGACAACAACTATATCAAGAAAATAGGCAGCTTAACTAAACAACCAAAAAATGGGTTGGTGTCAGACAGACCTAGGTTTCAAAATTTGTTATCTGGTACTTCCTGTAGGATCTGGGCCAGGTTACCAATATTCCTTTGAACCCTAGTTTCTTCATTATAAGTGGGAATAGAAATACAAACCACATGGGATTTTGAGAGAATTTAACCAGATGATGCATTTAAAATGCTTAGAGCACCATGCTCGACCCCCTTTGTAGATGCTCAGGAAACACTAATTCTTAGTCACTTCCCTCATATCTCAATGAAGCTGACCGTCCTTTCAAAACATTGAATCATAGTATACAGTCAGAAAAACAGATGATTTAACTTCATAAATGGAGAAGAAAGGATAGTGACTTCTCCAAAGTTATGCCTATTTTATTAAGAAGCAAAGCTAGACATTTAGGTTCTAAGTCTGATTTGCTTTAAGTCATACCCAACTACTGGATTTCCTGGACTGGGGTGTGAGGGGGGGGTGGTTGTAGTTTAAGAAGAACCGGTATGCTCTAGTATATCTGCACATGCCTTTGGAGCTTTCTCAGTGTTCTTTCCAGCCTCTTTAGGCCTTGGCCCGCAGCTCAGCTACAAAGTCCTCACATTCTTGTTTACTGCAGTAATAACTTCAAGTTTATCTTAATATAGAGTACTTCTGTTTATTTATTTTTACATTCATGACTATTTCCTTTAAAGATAACTTACTACATGGGAATGCATACTCCTGGTTTTCACTTTCCACAGGGTTTTCTTTCAGTCTCTCGAGAAGAGACTAGATGGTTCCAAGATAATTTTCTGCCTGGAAATGGGTATTTCATGTGAAACAGGAAATTAATATGGAAGGTTTGGCTGAAGTCACCAGACATTCCAAAGTATGGGGATATCATGAAGCAGGGTTCATGAAGACAATAGTCCCTAATCAATGACAGGACTCTTAACCCTTAGCTTGTACATCAGGTCTTATAAAAGGTTTGAACCTAGAGTTTAGAAGAGTATTTTGGGGGAGAGAACTGTTGATGTGTTGGGAGTTGTCTCACCTGCACACATACCCATATGTAGAAGGAAAGGAGGTAATTTCCTCTTTAAGTCAGGTAAGAGAAGCTTTAAGAGAGTACTCAGAGATGAGGCAAGCCTAGAAATTCTACAGAATGTGTCACAGGACGGCGCACTGCTCTCTCTGCAAAGGAGAGGTGACCACACCGAGAGGCTATAACTTCTAGTATTTACTGGGGCTACTGATACGTAATTGTTTCCCCTGGAGCTGATATGCCCACATGAAAGAAGGAGCCACTGTGGACTCCTGTGATCTCCTGTCCAAAAAGGCTAACTGGAGGGCCAAAGAGATGGCAGCAGAATAAAGCTGAAGACATCACCAAATGCTCAGAGGCTGAGGAAGGCATAAGGGAACATCTGGAATTGAGACATGTTTACCTCTCTCAGAGGAACTATGGTTGAGAGATCCCTTGACAAATGTGCTTTGGATGGGGGTAGAGGTGGTGGAGGGCAGGAGGGAAAGTCTTTGGAGGACCCATGAATGGACCCAGATTTAGATATAGGCTGTTGTCACAGAAAACCAATTCTTGACAAGCATCATCAAGTAAGAACTTTTGCGTGCTTCTTTTTAGCTCTTCTCTCTTCCCCAGCCTATTTTGGAGAAGCCAGAAAACATGGCTAACAGCAAGAGGGTGGGGCCTGGGAGAAGGGGGTAGAAGTGATAGGTGGGCAACAATGGGTAAAATGCCAACCATGTGGCGCCTCCTTTTCATGGCTGGTGAGCAGACTGTAGGAAGCTGGGAAAGTGGAATAACCTTGAATGAAGTTTTTAGTTTTAACGGTTACCCTTCGATGGATATACTAATCACCAAGAAAAGGTTCACTTATTTCCTGAATGTGACTAGGGGCAAAGGAAGAGCTGGCCCCCATGAATAAATTTAATGGATCAGTGGTAGACAAAAATGAATAACTTTATGTTGAGTAAGCATGACATCTGGGATGTAATTATAAAGATTAAATACGCATTTTCTCATTTAATCTTGACAATGATCTTTTGAACTAGGTGATGCTACTGCTCACATTTTATAGATGAGAAAATTAAACTTAGAGAAGTTAAGCAACTTGTCCAAGGAAAAAATGGCCATCAAATAAGGATGCGTAGCTAGTCTGTCTGTCTCCAGAGCTGCCTCCTAGCAACCAGATCTTTTTCCTTTTTCTGGTAAAAATCTAGAGTTTCTATTTACCATAGATAGTTACACAGAACCACAGTCAACCCATTGGGCACATCTACAAAAATAGAAACAAAAATAATCCTTCTTTCAAGATCTTTCCTTCCATCTGTTAGAAAATGTCAAAATAGACTAACTTTTAAGAAGGTATTTACTAACTTTTGCAGCAAAAAGTTTCATAATAAAAATCTAAATTCTCAAGGCTGTTCATTCTCTATACACCTGTACCACAGCCCTTGGCAGCCTGAAGGTCCTTTTGCCAGGCAACCAAAACCTGCCAAATAGTTTACTTCTTTGAGACAGTCTCCAACTTCTGAAACCAATGAAACTGTAAACAATGGCCTCTTCCTTGTGCAACAGCATTCCCATTTGCAAAGGGGCATGCACTCTAGGGGGTAGGGGTAGGGGGGTGGTGTGTGAGACAAAAGGCTCTCAGATGTCCTGGTTTTTTTCAGTCCACAAGTCACAAAAAAATACTTGATGACTGTGAAAAGTTCAATCTGAAATCCTGAGGCGCAAATCTAAATTCTCCTACCAGACCCTGGGGATGTAAACAGAGCTGGAGGAAAATGTCAGCAAAGACAGGGAAGGAAAAAATATGAAGGACACATTAAATACTTACTGCTCTCACCCCCTGAGGTACAGATGTTGCGAACTATCCTTTTCTTGATCTTTGTCAGTTCATCAAAGTTATGGACTGTCAGTTTTTTATCTGCAGTCCCGGTGATCTGAATGAGCTGTTGATCGTCCACATCTCCAATGCCCACAGAGTAAATGTCAATGCCTCTGTGTCTCAGGTCTTCAGCGGCCTGGGCCACCTCATCTTGGGACTGGCCATCCGTGAGGACCAGCAACACCTGTGGGGTACCTGCATTTATCCGGCTGCCCCTGTCTGGCCGGAAGTAATGTCCCACCTGCCGGAGTGCTGCACCAATGTGCGTGTATCCAAAGATCTGCTGGATGTTTTCGATCTGAAATGATATCTCCTTCTTGCCTATGAAATTTCCCAGTGGAAATTCTGGCCGATAGGTATGGCTGAACTGGGCAGCACCTATACGTACTCTGTTGATACTAACATCAAAGTCTTGAACAACAGATGCCAAGAATTCCTTCATCTTCTTGAAGTCATCTGGATGAATGCTATTTGAACCATCCATGAGAAACACAAGATCTACTTTTTCAATTTCACAATCTGCAAAGAAGAAGAAAGGGAGTAACAACAACAAAAGTCAGATTATTTTTTCTGAAACCTGGTAAGTGCAGACTATGTGCTTGTAGCTATATAGAAATGAGATTTGTGAAGACGGCTTCTTATCTTATGCCATCCAGTGGTCACATTAATGGAGAGTTTATAAAGGCACAAACAACTCACGTATCCCTTTCTGCCTTTCTTGGGATTTCCATTTGGTCTTACACCATTTTCTTTTCCAAGAGGCTAGAGAAATGAGAGTGGCACCATGGTAAACTCGTTCTTACCTGCCATGTAGCCTTAACCCTTTCAGAAAGCCCAGTGCTAGTAGTAGCACAGCAAGAGAAAACAAAATTGCACACATCCACTTAGGGATTCAAAAAGACAGATGGTCTGTATGATTCACTTGGCCTCCCTGGCTAGGTGAGTCAATCAATACTTTCCTGATTATTATTAGGGCAAACTGAGGTTTTCAAATCATGCCTTCCAGCCTCTATCTTGTCTGTTTTCCTCTTTTTCAGCTCCCTTTCTGGTGCATATAGGCAGAAATATGTATTTAATAAAAGTATTTTTTGGCAATGCAATGTAGTTTAGAGAGGCTTCCTTTGTATTAATACAAAAAATACAAAACAAAAAGAATATGAAAAACCACTGCCAATGAATGAGTTATGCTTGGAACATGGTCATGTGTGTTCCCTTAGCCTTCTGGTAAACATTATCATTTCCTTGAATTCCCCCAGAGATTTCACCATTGACTTAACTTAGTTAATTCTAGTTAGCCTAAGATTAAAGGTATCCGTGATTCCTGCAGTCAAGATAAGCAGGGAAGAGATAAAGAGAAATATGATAAATAGATCCCTTAGGAACCAGTTAACTCATTAAATTCCTGTTTCAAATAAGAGAGATAAAGCATTTTTTTTTAAAGTACACCCAAGGAGACCTTTTTTTTTTTTTCAACTTTATTTTTTCAGTATTCCAAGATTCATTGTTTATGCACCACACCCAGTGCTCCATGCAATACTTACTTAATACCCACTACCAGGCTCACCCAACCCCCATCCCCCTCCCCTCCAAAACCCGCAGTGTGTTTCTCAGAGTCCACAGTCTCTCATGGTTCACCAAGGGAGACCTTTTAATACAAAAATTCAAGGTCAACTTCTGCAGTAGGCGTAAAAGGGTAAATTGAATTTTAGGCACTGGCCAACAGAAGCTAAGAGTTCTTCCAGTTTTCAGTAAGACCCAGACAGATTTCATTAGTTTTATGAAAGAAATAGATAGGGTTAGATTAGGGTCTTCTAAGGAGGTAAGGCATAGGAAATCCAGAAGAGTCAAATAATTTTTAAAAGGAACTATATGCAAGATGTTGGAAACCTGGATTAATAGCAATTCATCTAATAATACTTAGTCTTTTTAATAAAACACCCTAAATAAAAAAATACTAAGGAATTAAAAAAAAACGATTTTATTTATTTATTTTAAAGAGAAAAAGCACAAGCAGGCAGAACAGCAGGCAGAGGGAGAGGGAGAAGCAGGCTCCCTGCTGAGCAGAGAGCCGGATTTGGGTTTGATCCTAGGACCCTGGGATCATGACCTGAGCCGAAGGCAGATACTTAATGAGCCACCCAGATGCCCCATGAATTTTTTTTTAATAGACTATAGTGTTCCTTTAAACATAAAGGTGTAGAGTGGCAGCTGAATAAGTGAATGAATGACCACATACACACATAAATGTGGCAATTAAGCCCTAGCCACTGAACCAGAAACATCAGGCAAAGGAAGTCCACTGTGCTCTGCTCTAGAAACATCAGTCTCAAAGTGTGTTTTGTATTGGGCTCCATGTTTTAAACAAGCTTCTGTTGATAATAAGCAAAGGGACTGGGATCTTTCAGCCGGCAGGAGAGAAGACTGCTGGTTCTTAGGAAGAAGTGGAATTGGATTTCTCGTGTGAAAAGCAGGAGGAAGAACTAGTGAGTGGAAAGGATGGGTAAACAACTTTGTTCTGAGAAACAAAGCCTGCTCAAAAATGGTGAATCCCCCATGATTAGAAGAGTTTAGGCAATGAGCAGCAAAACTGTAGGAGATATTCCTCTTTGGGGAGGAGGCCAAATGAAATATCCCTGAGGGATTCCTGGGTGGCTCAGTTGGTTAAGCGGCTGTCTTCGGCTCAGGTCATGATCCCAGCATCCTGGGATCGAGTCCCACATCGGGCTCCTTGCTCGGCAGGGAGCCTGATTCTCCCTCTGCCTCTGCCTGCCACTCTGTCTGCCTGTGCTCCCTCTCTCTCTCTCCCTCTCTCTCTGACAAATAAATTAATTTTAAAAAATTAAAAAAAAAAAAAGAAATATCCTTGAGATCCTCCCCACCCTGAGATTCTCTAACAATGGGAAGTTCTAGGACCATGGGTGCTTCTCCATTTCCTCTCTGGAAAATCTGCTCTGATGGGCTATTGTTTTGGTTTCTCCCTCACTTGGACCTCTGCTGATAATTAAGACAAGTTTAATGGACAAAACTTACCTACTTTCGAAGAGTTACATACACTGGCTGACACATCTGAAAATATTCCCTTCAAGCCTCCAAACGTCTCCACAAAAAAGTACTTGTCACTCGATCCTGCCATGGCTAGCAGCTCCACAGGATTGGCACCAGCAATCCCCACGGCCAGGACAAGAATGCCTTTGTCCCTCAAGGCCTTGGCTGTGGCATTGAGCTTATCTGCATCATGGGATTCCCCATCAGTGATCACAATGAGGACTTGGGGGACCCCTTTCTGCAGACGGCTGCCCCTGGCTTCAGTGAACATGTGGTCTGAGAAGCCTAAGGCCTCGGCAGTGTAAGTGTTGCCCCCCATGGGCTGGTCCTTCTGGAGCACTGAAATCACCTCCCATTTTGTGCCAAGGTCACCCAGATAAAACAGCACCTCTGGGTCATCAGCATACTTCAGAGCCCCAAACCGGACCTGATTCTTGCCAACATCAGCTTTTTTCACCAAGTCAACCATAAAGTCTTTCATGATATTATATTCATCATGGTCAATGCTTCCAGAGCTGTCAATTACAAATACAACATCCAAAACTTCAATCCGCTTGCATTCTATAAGAGGAAAAAGGAAAACCACACAAGATTAGCTTTGGAGATCATGGGAGACTCTCCTGCCCACATCTGTTTTTTTCCATTGCCAAGGAGTACTCTGCACGGGATCAAGCTGTATGTCCTGGGTAACAGGACAATACACATACATTCATGCTGCCAGTATGTAGAAATAGTCAGGTGAGACGACAAGGCAGACATGAAGCATACTGTAGGGGGAAGTAGTCACAGGATTATAGGAATAAACACTTCCAATTCTTTGGACTAAAAAGGAAAAAATAGCATTCTGCAGAAATTCTCCTGTATAAATAGTTTCTTCAACATGTGCTTTCATTTACAGAGACTTGGGGTTTTTTTTTTCTTTTTTTAAGCCCAGCATCGAGATTTTATTCTTAAGATAAACCTTCGGGAAATGACCACATGAAAATGAATTTGGCAACACTGTATATTTTTTCACAGTTTTATGATAGCTCATTCTCCAAGGTTACATGTTCTCCCTTTTTAATTTTCCTGAACATTATCTCCTTTCATTGTTGGGTCTTATCCTAGAAATAAGCCCAATTCACACTTAACTAACTAAGGCCTAACTCAGTGGTCCTGGCATGATATGCCTGTTCACTTTTCAAACTTTGGGTCAATGGCATGAAAAAGTAAAGCAGGGAAGACCCCATTATTGCTTAATCCATGTGTGTATAACATATTCTATCTAAAGGTACAGAGTTCCAAATTCCAACTCATTCATTCTGGAGAAGTGGAATGTCAGTTGGTTAATGATTTAGTCCATATGTAGCACAATCCCTCTAGGGGCCTTGGAAAGTTATGTTCCAAAAGTTAACTCATTGGTTCTGGAGAAATGGAATGGTAACAGAGTAGCCACCCTCCTAGAGGCTCACCCTATTTCCTTCCTCTGCCAGCCACATGCTTGCTATATGGCAGGGCTGTTAAAAACTCTAGAGCCAATGTACTTACCCCACTGACTAGAGGCCACGCTGTACATAGCCATAAAGTGAATTCTCAAGAAAAACCAGTGATGGGTATTGAGGAAGGCATGTGCTGTGCTGAACCCTGGGTCTTACACTTATCTAACGAATCACTGATCGCTGCATCAAGGACTAATTTTGTGCTATACAGGAGCTAACTGAACATAATAAAAAAAATAAGAAAAGAAAGGCTGGTTCCACAAAAGAAGACACTACATCTCTCTGGGTTTTTGCTGCCCCCAGAAGCCTGCTTGGATTACCCAAGGGACTGAGCTGAGGGAGGGGAAGGGGATGGATTCTCAGTGTTGATACACTTCGAAGAGTTCAGATTCATCCTGGGTAGAATTATCAGGAAACACAATCTAGGTGTATTTTCTACAGAACACAGACTACAATTGCCAAAACTTCCAGTGGAAAATGAACAGAATTGTTCCTTGAAAATCATGGTTCCTTCGTAGAGATTTTTCAGAATGCCTCTGTCATCAGGCCCCATGGATCATAGTGCAAATCCATCCCTTCCCTTTGCTGAACTTGTTTCATCACTTGCATGACTGCGGTTTCATGGAAGGAGGATGGGGACTATACTATTTCCTTCCTTTGAGGCACCCATGCTTCAAGTTCCCATACCATACTCCTCTTTTATAGGATTTAATATCACAGTGTTTATACCTACATCATCTCCGTTTATGGAAGTATTCATTTTCAAATATTGCAAAACAAATGTCTACATTGGACGTCAGGTCAAAGGGGAGCCACCTTGCCCAGGTTATGCTTTTGTACCGCTTGCCTCACACGGGGCCCAAGGACACAGGTTATAGGAGGCTGGCCCCTTGCCTCCAGGTGGGCGGACTCTGTGGTATAATTCATGCTTAGGGTTCCCCAGGGGATCGGGCTGAAACTATACTCTAGCTGAGACCACTTCCTTGCTTAACGCTTAACATGTGCCCTATCCTGCATCCCTTACACCTCTTCTGAAAATGCCTCTTCAGTAAGTCACTTCCATAAGAACCCCTGATGCAGCTCCTGCTTCCAGGGAACCAGACCTAAGATATCACCTTAGTGCTCTCTGTCTACAAACAAGAAACGATCTAGGTGGACCAAAATTGTTCTGTATAAATCCGACAGTTCTGTTGAGGAAAGGTGCATTTTTTATATGTAGGTCAAAGCCCACTAGGATGAACATTTCAACTAAACACAAAGTTTGCAATGTTCAAAGAGTCTACTTAATTCCAGACATAATGGCTAATGTGGACATATGTTTGGATAATCCTGCTAGTGCATACACCCACACCTACCTTCCCGGGGGCTGCATATTCCAAAAACAAGATCATCTTCAATGTGCTGCAGAATATCAAAGTTCTCAACATAAAATACCATCTCGGGCCTCCCGCTGATTTCCTCGAGCTGGGTGACATTGGAACCAAATACCCCCACTGAGTAGATAATTATGCCTTCTTGTCGAAGTGCTACTGCTGGGTCCTTGACTATGTCCTGAGCTTCACCGTCAGTGATGAGGATGAGAAACCTCCTGACATTGGGTCGGGCCCCCTTAGCAGGGCTGAAGTACTGAGACACAAAGGTCAGGGCACTACCGGTCAAGGTCGTTTCTCCAATGTGAGTCATCCGGTCTATTGCATCTGAAATTTCATTTTGGGACATATATCTGTTGAGCTGAAATTCCTCCTTATTGACGTCGCTGAACTGGACGACGCCGATTTGTACCCGATCTGCCCCAATCTGAGATTTGCTCACCAGGTTTTTCATAAATGTTTTCATTTTGATGAAGTTTTCAAGTCCTATACTGCCAGAACTGTCGACCAGAAACATGATGTCTGCTTTCATCTCTTTGCAGGCTGTAGGGGAGAAGGCAAGACACTTATTCAAGGTAGCTTCAGGTAAAAAGGTTAAGGGTAAATAAGAAAATCCAAAAGACAAATAATTCTATATTGAAGTTAAGTGTGAGCTTGGTAAGGATTGCTAGCAAGTAAATAAAGCACTGAAGGCAATAAAAGTGAGATTACTCTATTTGTTATTTGTTATTAATATATGATTCAGGATATCTTAACTTGAGCACTATTGACAATTTGGGCTAGATCATTTTTATTGTGGAGAGTATTCCTACAGTATCCTATAATGCATGGACACTTAGCAGTATCCCGACCTCTACCTGTTAAATGCCAGGAGCATCTATTGTCATTCACAGTCATTCATAACTATATCATCATAACATTCATAACTATGTCTGTCATTCAGTTATGACAACCAAAAATTTCTCTAGATATTACAAGTATCCCCCAAGGCGAAAAAATCACCCCCTGGCTGAAGACTACTGATACAGTTGTAAAAGGTTTCATAAAAGTTTTATTAAAAAGCAATTTAAATAACCTGAGCTACTCCTTCAAAATCAGAAATCATTTGCGGTGTCTAATTATAGGTCTGTCCCAGCAGGGATTTGTGGGAAGAGGCTAACTGATATTTACTAGGGAGAACGCCTCCAAACATCTTTCGGATGCTTCTGATATTAATTAGAACAACACTATAATGGGCTCCTAGTTTTTCTCTGGAGAACAAATGTAGCTACACAAGTCAACAAATCTTGACTTAGAAATTTATGCTGTTTCTCTAAGCCTGGGATGTCATACTGCAAGAAGGTAATTTAGGAGCTGAAATCAAAAGGCGAAGCCACCATGTCCCCTACCTTCTTCCGCACAGATTTCTTGAACAACTTGGTTTCTTATATCTTTCAAAGCATCGAAGTCATGCACATAGTATACCCTCTTTTCCTCGCCTGCAATTTCTCGCAGCTGTGTTTGGTTGGCCTCCTTGACCCCAATGGCATAAACACGAATGAGCTCTTCTCTCAGTCTGTTCGCAGGCTCCAAGATGCTATCCTTGGACATGCCATTGGTCAGGACAACAAGATGACAGGGCACTCGGTTTCCTCGCTGCTTCTTCGCTTTTTGCAAGAGCCCTAGTGTGAAATTCAGGGCTGCACCTGTGTTTGTGTTCCCACCCATCTGCCGGATGTTCTCGATGGCCTTTCCCAAGTCGTGCTTGTTAGTGTATTTATTGATCTCAAATTCCAAGTCCCAGCTGTCAGCGTACTGGACAGCCCCAACCCGCACCTTTTGGGGAGCAATGTTGAACATCCCTACCACCTCGGACAGGAAGGTCTTCATTTCGTGGAAGTCTGTGGCCTGGGTGCTTCCAGAGCCATCGATGAGCAGGTAAATGTCTGCTTCTTCGGTATCCACACAACCTAAAATGGAACCATACAGCTGGCTGTAGCCCGGAGGCAAGTGTGAAGAAGGATTGGGGATAGATGGGAAGCAGAACAATGGAAGCTTCTTCAGACAGAAAAATGGAAAATAGCTCCTAGGCATGAAAGATACTGCTAGCCTAATGTAGGGAAATCATAGCATTACTGGGGCCAAATGAATTGCTTCTGACAGTTTAGGACTATTTGAATAGTTCTCTGCCATGAGTTAGTGCAAATCTGGATACAATAAAAGATGATTTTTGAAACTTGAAGATGATTTTTACAAGTCACTTTCCCCATTAGCAAATAACTGCTTAGCAAGCAGGCAAGTGGTATGCTGGGAAACAGAAGGTCTTTAACGGGATATTGTGGATCAAGGAGTTTTCTTTTTTGAAAACTTGAACACACTATGGACTCCCCATCTACTCCTAGCCAATTCACAAACCTAGAGGTATTGTCAGTGGCCTTATTTGCATAGAACAAGGACACTTTGATAGTAAACATGCTAGAACTATTTGTTGATGTCTACATTTACAGGCACACATCAATTACATAGTACGCATGTGTATATATGAAATATTTAAAATGCATCACTCTCCGTGTCTCCAAACTCAGACAGAAGAAGAGCACCTCACAGCAAAGCACTCTGTCCTCAAACCAAATCATGCTTCCGGTTTCTTTTCCAAGCTGGAATTCGAGGATGGTGGGAGAAAAGGAGAGAAAAGTTCAAAAAGGAAACAGTATAGGAAAGAGCAGGGGAACACAAGAGGCAAAGGAGAGCAAGGAAAAAGTAAAAGGCAGTCGAATAACAAAGGATGGCATTCTGGGATGTTCAGAAGTCACGGAGAATCCTGGTAAAGCTGCACACAAGACCACATAAAAAAGGAAATCCCTCCTCCCTATCCCGGGACCTCAACGGCTTCCCTTCTCCCCCAGGTTACACTTCGTCTGAGTAAGCGAAGGTAAGGAGTCGGGAACTTATTCTCCCTATCCACAGCACCCCCTGCCAACCCCTCCTCTATTTAGGATACCTGAGCGACAGGAGAAAAGAAAAAGGCTCTGAATCACCCTTGTCCCAGCTAAGGACGTTACCGGATTTGAGAGTTTCCGTGCGTTCTGAGAAAACAGAGACGGTGTGCGTGATCTGGTTCCGCAGCTTCTTCAGAAACGTCTGGTTGTGAGCAGCCAGGTCGGAGAAGGTTTTCAGTTTGGACACATGCTGCTCGGCGGGGTGAGAGGCGATCTTTTCCAGCTGGCTGTCGCTGGCCCTCTCGATGCCCATGGTGAAGATGGTCACGCCCTCGCGCCGGAGGTTAACGGCCGCCTTGGTCACGTTATCCTCTGAGGGTCTGTGGGTCACCAGCACGGCGATCTGGGGCACCCCCTGATTCTTCCGACTGCCGTTGCGTGCACTGAACACGTCCTTCCTGATCTTTCTGATGGCTGCCCCTGTGTGAGCCTTCCCAGCCCGGGGAGAGAGGTTCTGTATATTCTGGAGAACCTCTGACTTATTTACGCCCCTGCTGAGTGAATTTATCACCTTCGTCTCGTTGCTGTAGGTCACCAGGCCAACCCTCATGCAGTTTTCCTTTATGTCAAGAGCAGATACACTCTCTTCCAGGAATTCCTTGAGGTAGTCAAAGTTCTCCTGGCTGCCATTGACGGACACATCTAACAGGAACACCACGTCAGCAACAGACGGGCCTTGGCAAACTGTATGAACGAAGAAAGAACAGGCACAAATTTAGCTGGAGGTCTGGCATCCCTGCTCAGCATTATAAGGCACGGAGCACATCCACCAGAACCTAGTTACACACTTAAAGAAAGAATGCCGTGCACAAAAGGATCGTGAAGCTGAGATCACAAGGTCCCAGATTCAAATCCTGGATCAGAGCTCAACTCCCAGCTTTAATTTCCTTATCTGTGAAAACAGCATTTATCTCAGGAAATTGTGATGGAGAGCACCTGTGATAACGTGCTTAGCACGTGGCCCCATACATAAAATTCGCTCAGTGAACAGCTGCTACTGTGATCATAATTAAAATATCACTAAAATCAATAGGTAGAGCACAGATATTCCTAAGGTATTGTAATGGACTAGAAATTGCACTTTGCATTATTTTATTTGGGAAAGAGTTTAAAAAGAGGATTCATGTTTTCCTAGAATAAACAAGAAAAGCATTCTCCATTATCAATAGACAATTCTACTGTCTCGTTCAAACAGATCTACCGGGCAATAATATGAGTTTCCTATGTTACTTACGGACACTTGTACAGTTTGAGCAAATTGTTTTTTACTTTATTCAAGTGAGGGGCTCTCTCCTGCCCCTCACTTGAATGAGGTTCATGAACACCCGGACATCCTTGTTAATACAAGAGGACAGACCTGGATGGCAGGTTGGAGTTGGAACAGAACACAGGGAAGCTCGGCCAGAGAAGGGCCGCAGGAGGGAGGCAGTATGTGGTCATAGGACCCAGGGCCTGGGGAATCCAGGGGCCTGATCTACCCGATTTCCAACTGCAGCCCAGTGTGGGGCCAGGCCACCACCGCTTCAAATGATGCCTGCAAGCTTCTCTCAGCAGAAGCACGGGTTTGTCTAGTTGTTTCTAGCCCTAGCATTCTGAGATTGCATTATGTGGTTTCAGCAGGCAAGGATTTAAGAACACAGTTACCTTTCAAGCGAACCAGTAATAAGACTACATAGCAACAGAAGCCCAGGCTTGGGAGGATCATCTCTCCATATTGATAATATGGAGATAATATGGAGATATTATCCTCCATATAATCAATCCTCTCTCCATATTGATTTTTCAAAAGCATTTAGTCATCATTCCTATACATGTGCCCTAAACCCACCTTCCACAAGAATGTCATCCGCTGCTCCATCCCTGTACTGGGTGGCTTCCTTGATGATCTGCGTCATGTTTTGGGAAAACGCGCCAAGGTCCCTGACCGACCGCAAGTTGAAATGAAACTGAGCCGTGGCCATGGCCTTCAGCTGCTCCTCGGAAGCACCCTGCAGCCCCACGGACACGATTCTCACCCCGTCTTCCCGCAGGGCCTTGGAGGCCTCTCTCACGTCATCCTCGGACTCCGCGGAAGCCAGGACCACCAGAATCGGGGGAAACTGCTTCTTGTCCCTCCCGCCGGCCTGCGCAGAGAAGTAGGTCCTGCGCGCCTCCCGGAGCGCGTGGCCGATGCGCAGGGGGCCGCCCAGGAAGCCGAAGTTCTTCTTGAGGTGGCTCAGCATGGGGTTCCTGCT
>PISX010030460.1:0-18704 GCA_004024625.1 Mellivora capensis | reverse complement strand
GACATTAACAAAGAAGATAATAAATAACTCCTGGGGGTTAAGTGACAACGTGGGTGCAGCAAGAAGGGAAAGGGCACACGTTTAACTATTAAATACAGTTCTATATTTGTTTGGCAGAGTTCAGGCCAGTCCCAGGCATCTGCACTTGCCAGACAAGTAAGCTGATGATACTCAAAAAAACTTAAAAAAAAAAAAAAAAAAAAAAAAAAAAAATTCAAGCAGAGCTCCATACCACAGTTTTCCTTCAAGTCAGTTGGCCGGCAGGCACAGTTTTCCGACCACCAGGAACAGAAACTTTGGCTCCAAGGCAAATGAGGGGGAAAAAAAAAAAAGTATTTTCACTTACAACATGAAAATACAGAAAATTCATCGAAAAAAGAAAACTATCAAAGTCTACTTCCAGCAAAACTGAGGTAGCACTGCTTTCTCTGCATTCAATGCTTAAGTGGTTCTCAGTACTATGTGTTCTAAAAACAAAACAAAACAAAACAAAAAAACTGCTCACTTGACTGACAGGTGCAGCATGTTGATGGATAAACTCAACATGAAATGCAATAGGTCAAAGAAGGAATGAGCAAGAAGTGAAGAAAATAAGGGTTTCGGATAAATTAGCTTAAAAGGGGGTTGTCACCAGACTACAAATGCTCTTGGTTGGCCTTGGCTCTCCAAGAGCTTTAACTTGCCTGGGAATTAATGCAATATGGTTAACAGTTAACACTGCTATTCAATTGTGTAAATCTTTTAAAATAATTATTACAACCTAAATTCAACCATGTAAACAGCACTACACACAGTACAGACCTGCCCTGAAAAACAGAATATGCAAAACTGAGATCTGGCACTGTATCATCTTGTAATGTTAATTCAACCTAACCGTCCCATTCCCCCCTCCCTGCTCTATACCCTCCCCCACAAAGAAATCTAATTTGTGCAAGAAATGGCAGGCTTATTCTATCTGAAGGCTTCAAAAAAAAAAAAAAAAAAAAAAACACAACATGTAGCCAGGTTCAAATATTTTGGGGAACCCCCCCCAAAAGAAATAACCAAAATAACCAAAAAGTGAAGAAAGTGCCTAAAACATGATACAGCATTTTAGAGCCCTTTCAGATACAAGGCAGAGAAAGGTGTAAAGTAGAAAATATCTGGATCTTCAGTAATTTCCAGAAAGGTCCAATTCCTCGGTTGGCTGCAGGGCAGCAGGCAGATCCTTGCTGCTGCTGCTGTTCCTGGGACAGAGCCACTAAGTCTGCTCCCCGGGACACAAGCCCTCGGGCCCTGAGCTGAGTGCACCTCTCCCTTCCCCTTCTCTTTTCCTTCGCTCCATTTCCCACTCCACAAAGGTATCGAAGAGACTTGGCCAGGCCTCGTCTTCACTGTAGTTGCTGAGGTCAGGACCAATCACCTGAGTGAAGTTAAGGAACATGTTCCAGGTGTCCCGGGAGATGCCCTTGATCCCCGAGGGGTTCTCAGTTAGGAAGTTTAGCCACTGGTCCAATACTGGAGGATTGTTCTGGGTAAAGACTAGTTTCCACAGGGCAATGGCTATTTCCCGATGCAGTGACCGCTGCCCTTCTTCAGAGTCCAGACCAAACTGAAATGTAAACCGGTAGAGATCCTTAAATTTATCCTCTTGTTTGGCTTCCGTTAAGAGGCTAGGGAACCGTGCACAGATCCCATCAATGCTGTCTGCACTTATTGCTTTGCAGCCATCAAAAAACTCCTTCCTGCAACAGGAAGGAGGGGGCACAATTAATATTTATAAACAATATCATCTGCTGAGAAGCAATATAACAAAGTAAGAGCATGGCTTTGAGGCTGGACGACCTGGCTTTGAATTCCAACTCCTCCACTAATTGGTCCTATTTCTTCGTCTGTCAAATGGTGAGAATACCACCTTACTTCATAGGGTTTTGGTGAGGACTAAAAATATGTGTCAACTGCTTCTAACAGTGTCTGGTACATGGTAGGCAGCTGATGGTGTTTGGTTCATTCACTTATTCATCCTTCCAAAGCGAAACTCCAGGCCACTGCTTGATGCCCTATTTCCCATTCTGCAACAGTGATTAAGCTGCAGACTCCCCTCCCAGACAGGGAGTCTTCCTGCTTTCCTTTTGATTCTCTATGGGTTGTTTGTTTTTGGAATATTTTTGGTGACTGCCAAGAGAGATTTTGGAGCCAAAGATTCTGGATAAACCTTTGGAGCCAAAGATTCTGGATAAACCTGCCTAACTCTGCCCCAGAGATCAAAGTTCTGTTATTAAAAAATGGAAACTGCGTATGTATTTTTAACATCTACATAACACTTTCAGGTTATGTCTCAGAGACATATTTCAGGTATGTCTCAGAGACATGGTCTCTCACTGATGATCATCTCAGAGACTGCTGTTTCAGCCGAAGACAGAAGGCATCCGAAGTCTGTTGGGCAACCTACCTTGGGGGGCGGGAGTCGATTCTTATTTATAACCCAGTGCTCTGCAAATCATACGTTTTGATGACCTTGCCACTCCCTCCCCACAAACCACCTCCACAGGGACGCGTGACCACAGCGATGTGCACAACTACTGTTTGCTCACCGGGGCCAACTCTCCTTGCTGACACAGATGCTGGCCAAGGGCCAGGCGTGCAGAGCCAGAAGGGGCAAGGGGCTCGGTGCACTGATGGAGGTGGCTCCCCAAAGGCACTCCCCAGCCCGGCATTCACAGTGCCTGGCACACGAGAGGTGTACAATAAATATCCAGTGGGTGAGGGAGTGAACAAGCAAAGGGGTGGAAGAAAGATTAAAGGTCCCAAAAGGGCAGTGGGGCTGGGCAGCAATGTGTGGCCCCAGGGCATCACATGGGTTACTCCTTAACCTCAGGCAAAGATGGTCCTTGCCTGTTCTTCTAGGGCTGCACCAGCTTTAGAGAAACGAGTCAAAAAAAGAATGACTTACCCCAAAGCCTAAGAAGCCAACCCAGTTCTCCCCCGGCTGGGCCCCACTGCCCAAAAGTGCACTTGTCCTCCTCGGCTCACCTGGTGACATGAAGTTTTTGTGACTAACCTGGTGAATTTGCACATGGTAGCGGCCTGGAACTTCCAAGCCAAGAGCAGCACTCGAAATTCCGTGGGGTCAACACATAAGTCATTGCAAAAGCGCTCCATGCCTTCCTCCAAAATTGCATCCTCCCGCTCGTCCTTGTAGCGCCTGAACAATTCTTCCAGCCTCTGCAGGGAAGACTCCTCGGCATTGGACTTGGGCTCCCTCCCAGCATCTCCAGAGGACGTTGGCAACTGGCAGGGCTCGGTGGCAGCCTCTGCCTTCTTGGTCCCATTGACAAGGATATCCCCACCTGGCTTGCCACAGGCTGGTGGCTGTTCCTCGCGGTGGCCCGCACTCCGCCTGCTGTGTGACTTGCTGCCAGGGTCACGGTCTCCGTTCTTGCTGCCCAGGGTTGATGAGGGATTCTTGCACTTGGTGACACACTGGCCCATGGTGCTGATGGCCTGGCCCCTAGAGTGGCCCCCTCTGGATCAGATGCCCTCGCTGCCACTGGCCCATGTGCCTCAACATGCCATCAGCCAGAGGAGCCAGCCAACCTAGAAAAAAATTACAAAGCAGTTACCACTGGACAGGGAGACGGGCATTCGCAAACTCCATTCCCCTCCCCTGTGGGGACTGCAGCCTGGGGCACCACTCTATTTCCGTGAGCCAACCCTGAACCAGGGGAGATACCCAGAGTTCATCGCCAACCCCACCCCCCTTCCGTGAGCTCTATACCTTCACATTGGAAATGCAGGGCTAGGACACATATGGAGAACCAATAAGAAAATTCCTAAAATTCTTAAGGTAACATAGGTTACAAAGAGGTTGATTCATGTGCAGAACGCATCAAGGAAGACTACAGTTTTGCCAGAAATATTCCAGAGGAAATCTGTCTCGCCAACTTGCCATCACATAAGAAATTATTTGGTCCTGGGTTAAGCCAGAAGGTGTAAATAAGAAGTTCACCTTCTAGTCTCTCATGTCAAAATCCTCAGATTTTCTTTTTGAGTAGGGAGAAAAGGTAGCCACAGTTAAGACAGCTATACAGTTTCATAATGGCCTAAAGATGAGGTAAAGGGTTTGTAGAGTCAGGACTCCAAGCAGTGTCCTAGCCAAACAGCAAACTAAAATTTGTCTCTGATCTCTTCAGATTCCTTCCTGGGACTCTCCCACACAGGAGGTGAAATGCCCTTTCTCCACCCTTCCTCTGCCCACCCACAGGAGCCAAACACCAGCCACAGTTCCCGGTCCTCCAGTTTCTTTTTCTCCCCCTACCAGGTCCTCTGGGAGGCTGCATGAAGAGTACAAGCCAAGGCCACACTAAACAGCAAGGTCCTACAAGTGAGCTCAGTCCTCCAAGGGAGTGTCTCCACCTTAAAAGAGGGGCTGATTTATCCAAATGTCTCTAAATGGTAGAATAATTGCTAGATAAAAAAGAGAAATCTGCACTGATATATTACAAACTCATCATGGTGGTTTATTTATTACTTACGCTATTTAAAAGTATTTTTAAAAGAATTGCTAGAGATTTCCTGGCCAGGGGTGAGGTGATTTCTCTATTAACTCTGTCTTCTCAGGACCTTTTTTTTTTTTTTTTTAAGATTTTATTTATTTATCTGACAGAGGTCACAAGTAGGCAGAGAGGCAGACAGAGAGAGAGGAGGAAGCAGGCTCCCTGCTGAGCAGAGAGCACGATGCAGGGCTAGATCCCGGAACCTTGGGATCATGACCTGAGCCAAAGGCAGACGCTTAATGCACTGAGCCACCCAGGCGCCCCAGGACTCTTTTTCTTAACTTCAACCACTCCGCGAGAAAATCCAGCTACAACTTAGTAGGAAAAGTCTACCTGCAGCCATAATAGCTGCAGCCACCAAACTCACAATGTTAATGAACTTTAGACCACGAGCCAGAAGTATAGTAGGTAACAGGGACCAAAATCAAGGTCAGTCCCATGCCTCTCCAGCTCTAGGAAGAAGCATTCACGGCCCTTCATGATCCAAATTCAAAGCCTTTAGGAGACAGGCAGTGGGGCAGAGAATGCTTTTTATAGAGGATGGACCTTTCAACTTTACCTAAAGAGCTTTCATTTCCCCCAAATGGTGCCTGGATAAAATTTGGGGTTATCTTCAAAAGGAATCCTACGGGTAAATTCTGAGTGTAGAAGTTTAAAATGATGACCAAAATCATTCTTATAACTTGTCAGAGCCTCATCGTTAGCAGGGTGAGTCCTATTCTTCACCCTCAAAGAGAATGAATGACAGAGAGACATGCCCATACATGCCCTCTAAAGACCTGCAATTCCACTTAGACTTTAAAAAAAAAAAAAAAAAAAAGACACACAAAAACCACTGAAACCTGAAAGGGTTTTTTGGTGTGGAAAGACAGACCCAAGTATATTTTCTTGAGTCTTTTTATGCTTTAACAGTACAGGGAATAAACCTTAAGCACAACCTATTAAAATTTAAAAGGCAAGGGGTTAATTCTTGGAAGACCAGCATACAAGGAAAGCAACTGTTCGAGCTGAAGTATCTCAAAACAAAAAGGACTATACCATGTGGAAGGTCTGGTTTCCAGATTTGTGTTTCTAAAGACTACAGTGCTTAAAGAAACAAAAGGCCCAAACTTACGCAAACCCCACATGCTTGCAGACTGGCAATTCTAATTCCCAAGCACTCTGACTCACCAGGGTTTGCTGCTCCTGCTGCTGAGGCAGGCCCAGGTACCTGGCAGGGTAAGAGGATTTCCTGGCCTCTGTCTGACCCACCTACCCCAGGCCACTTACCTCCACCCCCACAGGACAGATGCTTCATTGTACCAGCTTCCTCCAAATCCTGGCGCCAAGGCCTTCAGGTAGGGACAGAACAGATGGGCCTCCCAAAGAGGCCCTAATCCCATTTACCCAAACGGCCCTCCACATAAGAGCATCTCTGATGACCTGACACAGCAGAACCTGAAGGCTTTTAACATGCCCAGCAGATGAGAAAAGGAGGGGAAAATCAATTTGAACAGATGATCAATCAGCAAGTACCAGAAGGTCAGATCTCTTTCTTCCATTCTGGTCCCTATCTGTGAAAGGCCCCCATGCTGGGTGAGTGTTTGAGGCAAGTGATGATCTCAAGCCAGAAGAAAATATTTTCAGATCTGGTGGTGACTACAGCCCCCTGATTATTCAATGGCCTCCCTTTTGTGTCTACCTCTTTCCCCAGGAAAACAGCTGTGCCCCCAGTGCCTTCCCCAGGCTCAGTCTCACACAAGCCCAGTGTCCCGGGCTGACAGCACTTCAAGTGTTTTAAAGCTGAAAGTCTCCCTGGGCTCGATAGCTGATGGCTAACAGCTAATAATGGCAGTTATCAATTATTGAATACTTGATATCATGTCTGGCACTACGCTAATAAGCATTTTATGGACTTAAAACTCATACATCCTCACCACAACCCCATTTAAATACAGGGAAACTGAGGCACAAAGTAACTCATCCAACATCACACAATGTCTGTCTTGAGAAACACACCTTTAGCACTAGGCGAGACTGCCGAGTCCACCTCCCATCAGAGAACCGAGGGAAAGCCCACCAACATATGGGTCCTGAGCTCTGAAGTCACCACAGTGATCCCGGAAGAGCAAGTTTTACCACCAGCCACTGGAAAGAGAACACACTGTCCATGCCCGGGGTTCAGGAAGGGTGTCCTACCTACTGCCCTCTCCCAGAGAGCCCTGCCACCGAGATTCAGGCAGTCATGATGCCCTTGGACTCAGCCTCGCCAAAGATGCCCTCAAGCAGTGCTGTTTCGGTCCATCGGCATGGTTAAAAGCTGCGGCTCGGAAATCAAAGCTCAACTCTGCCAGTGATTATGGCTGACCCTGATCAAAACCTGTATCTGCTCAACCCACAGAATGGTATCTGCCTCACAGAGCTGTTGAAAGAATTCCGTCAGTTGGGGCGCCTGGGTGGCCCAGTCCTTAGGCATCTGCCTTCAGCTCAGGTCCTGGGATCAAGACCCACTTCGGGCTCCCTGCTTCGTGGGAAGCCTGTTCTCCCCCTCCCACTCCCCGTGCTTGTGTTCCCTTTCTCACGGTCTCTGTCAAAAACAAAATCTTAAAAAAAAAAAAAAAAAAAAAAAAAAAGATTCCATCAGGAAATGCAGATAAAGGGTACTTGCCACACAGTGCCCCCCGGCCCCCACCAACAATGGAGGACAGCCATCAGTCATTATTATTACCAGCCAAGCTCTTGAACTACAACACTGAAACCTTGCTCAAATGCACCACTGCCCAAAAGCACGCAGGCTCGGGTTCTCCATAGGGTTAATACTTCCTTGTGATTGATACTGAGTAAAATCAAGCTGGGTTATTTGCTTTGCTCTAGGGACACCTTGCACCCAGTAGTTACCCCCTGTCCCTAACCTGGGGCAAGCTTCCAGCTAGTAGTTCCAGACTCCTTTCCCCTTTCTACTTGGTCCTAGCTCTTTAGATTTGAAAAACAGAATTTTGGGGCGCCTGAGTGGCTCAGTGGATTAAAGCCTCTGCCTTCGGCTCAGGTCATGATCCCAGGGTCCTGGGATCGAGCCCCGCATCGGGCTCTCTGCTCATTGGGGAGCCTGCTTTCTCCTCTCTCTCTCTGCCTGTCTCTCTGCCTACTTGTGATCTCTGTCAAATAAATAAATAAAATCTTAACAAAAAAACAAAAAAACAGAATTTCTAGCTTGAAAATCATTTATACTACTTTAATGGAACTGCCTTTCTAGCTGGTCATCTCAGCTGTCTCTCTGAAGCGGACAGCCTCGGAACCACCTGGGCGCCCCAAAAGCCAAATTTTATCAGCAACAGAGCACCATTATTAAGGAAGACCACTCTGTATTTAGTAGTACGTTATAATCACTACACCCAAATGCAGCTCCATGCAATAGAAAAGAAATGGAGGCACAGCAAGGTCAAGGAGCTATCCAGGAAGGAAGAAAACAGGGGCAGGGTAATTAAGAGGAGGAGCTCTTGGACAAAACTGGACGAGAATCATGGTGATGCCACCAACATGTGACTGTCAGCGTTCACTTTAAAACGGGGCAGGTGGACCTCAAGATAATGTAAATGAGATAATCCACGTGAGATGCTCTGCCCACAGAAAAGACTAAGTGTTAACCTTTATCATAGCTGCTGCTGTTACTGCCAAGTCGGTGACAGAATCAAGCCTCTGTGCTCCTAGAACAGTGCTCTTTCCATTGGCCAGTGCAGCTCTGGGGGGCGGGGGGCAGCCCTGGTATGCAGGAATCCCCAAGTACCCAAGGCAGCTCCTTGTCTCCCTGTCCTCACAAGGACCCTGCTCTCCTGCTTCTGCTATGGGGCATAAAAGAGTTCAATGGAGTCAGGGGCAGGGAGAAAGGAAAAGCAGGAAGAAGAATAAAGAAAACACACATACACACACCCCGGGAAACCTACTTCTAGGCACAATTAGAGAGTTCTGGGGTTTACCTGAAAGATCAATGCCAGTAACTCTGCTCAGTTTATGCTGGATCAGGATCAGCCTCCAGCTTTTCTCCTTCGATCTCGGCTCCAAATGCTTCTGTCCCTCTCCCTCTCTGCACATCAGCCCCAGCCCTCCACCACCCCGCACCGTGCTGTGCCAGCCCTGGCTGCTACTCTCAGGGATGGGCTTGGCTACTTGCCTGGCCCCAGGCCTGGAGCTGGCACGGCCGGGCCTGGGGCAATCCCAGAGGCCGTGGTCCCTGTGGATGCTCTGGCTCCAAAGAAGGATCTGGAGCTGATCTATCTCATGGGCGGTTCCATGAAGCAAGATGCAGACAAGTCTCTGGGTCTCCTGGGCTTACTGTCTACTGCTGAGACAGGTTATGGAACAGAAGGACCACGAAGGGCTATACCTCACAAGGACCCAGGGTGACTGGAGACAGGAAAAGGAGAGAGGAGCGTGAACTGGTGTCATGGAAAGAAAGGTGGAGGGGCTGATGGAGGGGAAGTGATACGTCCGGAACACGGGGCGGCTTGCTTCCCATGCATCGTCGCCTTCGACCTCACAACCACCTAGCCTGTCAGACCTTTTGCAGATGAGGAAACCAAATTTTCTTAACTACTAAGCAGGCTGACTAGGAGATAAAACCAGCCTGTCAGACTCCAAAGTCTGCCCTGTGGGAAAGTTTCAGAGAAGTGGCTTTTGTTTGGTCTTTAAATGACTGGAAACAGCAAATGGAAAGGAAAGAGTCAAAGGGCCAATCTGGTTGGCTGATTTAAAACATTCAGGAAGAGCAGTATCTTTTAGATTACACCTATGTACGGAAGGCATTCACGTTAACTGTCACACCTAACCCACTACAACCAACCGTACGAGGAAGATATTATGTAGGCTTTTTATAGACAGAACTGAAGAGAGGTTAAGGAATTTAGCCTGAAGTCCCACAGCCAGTCTACAAAGGAAAAGTTCTGGATTCACATCCAGGCCATTTGATTCTAACCCTCCAATTCTTCCTCACTGGCCTCACTACTATTCTCTGCTATGACATGTTCCAAAGACACACACTTCTCCCAAGAGATGATGATGGCCCAAGATGAAAAGGTACACCAGCAACACTTAAACGTACCAGAGATACAGAATCAACTCCCAGGTTTGGTTCTGGTCTGGCACCTCTATGCAGTGTGGGCCCTTGAACAAGTCACTTGACCTCTCCGAGTCTGTGTTACCCCAATATTAAAGTGAGGGGTCTAGACGAGTCTTTCCGACTTTAATGTTCTGAGACTCCCTTCACTTTTTTGCATCCAACAGGGCTAAAGTCCTAAATGTGCAAGCCTTCTAAGGACTGGCACGTTGCCTGCTCAGGGAACAGCTCTCATACGTCTTGCCCAAGCCTATCAGACCCGAAAGAAAATGAGACCAGAAGTCCAAAAGGAGGAGAGAGAAAGCAGGGGCTATTCTAGTCTGAACAAGGGGTGAAAGATTTCACTGTTTTTGCAGGCCTGCCTCTCCTTAATCATCCTAGTTTGATCTCTGCAGGGTCAGCAAGAGGCCCTGGCATATGGAAAACAGACC
Source organism: Mellivora capensis (assembly GCA_004024625.1). NCBI lineage: Eukaryota > Metazoa > Chordata > Mammalia > Carnivora > Mustelidae > Mellivora > Mellivora capensis. The sequence continues at coordinate 8,649 of PISX010030460.1, read as the reverse complement.
AGAGCGAGCTGGCTTGCTGCTGCCGCTGGTCAGGTCAGGAAGCCTGCTCAGGAATGTGCCCTGGCTGCTGATGGGGAGCCTGTCACCCAAGTAACAACCTCATGAAATGAGGAGCTAAAAAACAGGAGGCCAACATTGGCACCAAACATCAGTGTCCGCAAGGCACTTGTGATCTACCTGGAGACTTCCTGGAGAGAAGGGACCCATCTCATTCACCCAGCCCATTTTGCTCCCATCTAGTGTCTACTCAGAATCAAAAAACCACTGGCAAATACTGGTGTTTCTGCAGAAAGGCAATAAGAAATCACTTTCCAACTTTCAGCTGAACAGTCTGTAGAGCTGGCCGGGTGCATGTTTTTATTTCTTACTATATATGCCAGACACCCAAAGGCCAGAGAACATGAGCGCATGAATTCATCAGATGGCTTTTCTCCAGCTGCCAGGGGTTAATGCGCCGTCCTGACAGAGGCCACCCCACCTGGGAGTCTCAAAGCAAGACCACAAGAGCCCCCCGAGCCCACCTGGCAGCTAGAGATGCTGAATGGCCTGAGAAAAAGATAGGGAATGGATGGTGGCCGTTTGTAAACTACTTCCTAGAAAGTAAAGTTACGGAAGTTAACAAAGAGGTAAGACTGAGGGAGTACTCGAAATGTAGAGTGGCCTGCTGTCACTTGGAACTTGGGACTTACAAGATCACCTTTGGAGATTAGGTCTCTTACCCAGAGCTGCTTGGGAGGGAAAGCCGTTCCCTCTGCCAAAGCAAACGAGACCCGTCTGCTGCTATTTTCATGCTTTTAAAAGACTTTTTGTCCTAAAATGTACTACAGCAGCAAGCGCAGGCAGCAGCTCCAGTTCGGGTTGGGTAGGAACACATGACTTTCTATATCAACAAATCTCAAAAGCGCAAAAGAAAAGAAAAGAGAGATGCAGGGGCAGTGGGGGGTGGGGTGGGGGATAACTTTTTTTTTTTTTTTTTTTTTAAGAAAATAAACCAACTGGTTTTATTTCTGGAAAATAATCTTAGGTCACATGGCTAAGACCAGCCGGCTTTCCACAGAGTAATTTTCTTTTCTTTTTAAAGTGTTCTTACTGTTCCTCACCTTGCACACTTCACACAGACTAGAGGAAGAATATATCCCCAGTTGGAGGACTGAGACCAGTGTGGGCTGGCTAGAACCAATACTACTTGCCAAATCCAACCAAGCCAACACACACATGTACTTTATAGTTTCCAAATACCAAATAATGAGGCATTTTTGGTCTCTGAGCTCCAGGAATGAGCCATGTTTAATCCCACATGACTCAAAATAACCAAAAAAGGGCCGAATCATTTTACTGACCCACACTTGGAATCTTTTTTTTTTTTTTTTTGCTGTCACTACTGACCAGGACAGGTCAGGCTACCCACTTATGTGCAAAGTAGGCATCATTAAGGGGCACCGGACTGCTAGGTTGACTACTCTTTTCGTTTCTGCTTGAGCTTTTTCAATTTCCTTCCTTAGGAGGCTTAGGAGCCGAAGGCTGTCCTGGATCTGTGCTCCGTGGTACAAGAATAAAAAGGGCAAGCCTGCTGCATTCTTCATCTCTGCTTTTATGCTTACTGCTTGTCTTCTTTCTTAAGAGGATAGCCGCCTTTTAGGCCCTGCTGAAGGTAAACCATGGATGAGGCACTGATTGCTGGCTTCCAGTTGGCATACAGGTACCAGCCCCCTAGAGGCTTACCTGACTGCAGAGGATTAGTCCTCAAACACCCAATTACCACATCAACTGTTCACTTCTCAATCTCCTTCTGAGCAATTCAGAACTCAGTAGTCACAAGGTGACTGAAAAATAGTTTAACTGGAGATAAGCTTTGGGTTTTTGCTCCTAAGTAAAAGAAAGGCAAGAAAGGAAACTGAAATGAGTAGAGAGATGAGGAAGGAACCCAATACAAAGATGATAAATGACTGCATCCAAATGTCTTAAAGAGGCACCAGAATTACCACAAATGTATAGTTGTGGTTTCTAGAGCCATACTTCCTCTAAGAAGGCCTCAGGTTCATCATGTGGTAACAAATCAATCTCTTAAATGTTTGCTAATTCTTAAAAAAAAAAAAAAAAAAAAAAGGAAGAAAGAAAAGAAAAGGAATCCAAATCCATTAAGACCACATTTATCAGGTTTTTCCTAGAGGCCCATGATGGAAACTAACTGCTAATGCACATTAGATGGGAAGAGGGAGAAAAGAGCTGTATAATAAAAGAATATCTGTTTTCAACCACATCAGTAAACTAATCAGAGAAGTGAGGCCACTAAGTCTTTCTTTCCTGCTGCCAAATTCAAAAGTATTACATAGTTACTCTGTAAAGTTTAGAAAACACAGAGAAGCATAAAAAGGCCCCCAGTATCCCACCTCTTACAATTAATATTTCAGTATATCCCTTAGTGTTTTATATGAGCACATAGGGACTACACACGTAAAATACATGCATGTCCACATTATGTGTTTGGAACTTTCAAACAAAAGTGGGGTCATATTGCCCAATCTATTTTGTAATCTTTTCCCCTGAACATTTTTTTAATATAAATCTTTTCCTCGCATAAAATGCTTTTAAAGAGCAGCAATTCTGGGGCACCTGGGTGGATCAGTCAGTTAAGAGTCTGCCTTCAGCTCAGGTCATGATCTCAGGGTCCTGGGATCAGGCTCCCTGGGATTAGCAGCGGGGAGCCTGCTTCTCCCTCTCACTCTGCCTGCCACTCACCAGGCTTGTGCTCCCTCAGTTAAATAAATAAATAAAATCTTAAAAAAAGAAAAAAGAAACATATTTAATATTCAGATAAGTCTTCCACTGAATGGAGGTACCATACTAAATCTGGTCAATTTAGTCTCTTATTGTTGGACATTTAGCTTGCTTCCAGTAGTTCGCTATTATAAACATTACTCTTATAAAACAGCACACACTTAAAACTCAGCACACTTATAATTCTTTCCTGAGAATAAAACCCTCTAAGTGGAAGCAACAGATCAAAGAATAGGCAAAAAAATTCTATATGTGTGTGTGTGTATATGTGTGTGTGTGTGTGTATATATATATATGTATATATATATATATATACATATATATATATAAAATCCAATCTGAATTCCAAAGAAGTAACATCAACTTGTACAACATACTAGGAGTGTATATTTCTCCCAACATCATCTTGTGATATTTGCCAACTAATTCAACTTCTTGCAAAAAATCCTTACCAAAAGCACATTAAGACATTGTGTTTAAGGGAAAATACCAAACCACCTAAAGAGAAATAGGTAAAAAAAGATCACTGGCTTCACTGTAAATCACATCACAAAGGCTGACAAGAGCCAATGATTCTGGCCTCAAGGATTCCAAGTCGGTGTTGTTACATAAAAGGGGTGGGGGGAGAAAAAGATTAGTCATAGGACACCTTTTAATTATATTTAAATTTCCCAATTATTCTTTCAAAAGAAAATCAACCTGACCCCATCCCCATCAAAAAGCAGTAGTAGTAGCTGAAGCAGCCACCGCCCCTACCATCACCCATCTTAAGATCTCATAGATTTAGCATCAGGGGTAGAAGGATCTGGCCCATGGAACAGGCAGAACCTGAAGAATCACAACCATATAGGGTGTGAGAGCCTCATTCAAAACGGAACTGCGGGGGGGCGCCTGGGTGGCTCAGTGGGTTAAAGCCTCTGCTTTCGGCTCGGGTCATGATCCCAGGGTCCTGGGATCGAGCCCCACATCAGGCTCTCTGCTCCGGGGAGAGCCTGCTTCCTCCTCTCTCTCCCTGCCTGCCTCTCTTGCCTACTTGTAATCTCTGTCTGTCAAATAAATAAATAAAATCTTTAAAAAAAACAAAACAAAACAAAAAACGGAACTGCGGGATCCCTGGAAGTCGTTAACAGGCTGTATTTAGCCTGTAGAGTTATTATATGGACTTTTTTTTAATTTAAGATTTTTATTTATTTGACAGAGAGATCACAAGTAGGCAGAGAGAGAGAGGGGAAGCAGGCTCCCCACCGAGCAGAGAGCCCAATGCGGAACTCTATCCCAGGACCCTGAGATCATGACCTGAGCCGAAGGCAGAGGCTTAACCCACTGAGCCACCCAGGCGTTCCATTATATGGGCTTTCTAACTTCAGACTGGATCAAATGGTATTACTGCATGCAATAAGACTCATCTGCTTCCCCCACACCCAGGCTCTTCCTCAGGTGATTAGCCAGTTTTCACTAGAAGATCCTTTTCCTGAACTCCTGGTCACATAGTTGGGTGGGGCTCAAAAATGGACTATGTGACTCGGGCCCACCTGAGACTCACATGCCCTTGGCTTCGATGACTGGGTTAGGGACATGCAGGTGACCTAAGCAGACAAGAGTAAATGTTAGCACTGAAAGTAAAGGAAGCTAGAGCTGCTACAGTCATCCCGCCAAAGAAAATAGTAATGCCTATCAAAGAGTCACTGTGAGGATTAAATGGCCCCTTCTTATCATAGAGGTCTCACTTCAAATGAATGTAGAACCCAAGAATGAAATCGCTGCCAAGAGACAAAGATAAAATGAATTCTGAAGGTATTATCTGCACCCAGAATCCAACTGTACTACCTAAAGTCAGACCAAAGCCTGAATTCCAGTTAGGGGAGTCAATGAATTCCTCTTTTGCATAAACCGGATGTCAGGTTTTCAGTCACAAAAGATAGAGTCCCTACTAACACACTGCTATGTCACTCAGATCTCTTCTACTCACATACCAAAGAAATGATGACTAGGCTGTCTGATTCATCATCCAGGACCAATTTACTAGGCCACAATTTCACTCCTTAGCTGAACAACAGGACCAATAATCCCGAACTCGAGTACACTGTAACATTCTATTGTACCGGGCAGACCACCAGGATGCCGTTTAAAAGCTGATATGACTAACTAGAGTAAGAACCTTTCCAACTGCAATTTTTACAACCTTCGGCCTCCTTCAGACGGGCCACAGGGCACTTACAGCTACTTTCTTCTGTTGTGCACACACGTTCTGTCATCTTCACGTTCCTAAGGAGGAACCTCCTCCCAGCACTCAGACACCACGTGAAAATCTGTAAAGCAAGACTCCTGGAAGTCTTTCTCTGTGCAATAACAACATGATCAATCTTCCAGCTGAAACAGGTATTTGATCTAAACCACATCCTATGAAACTGAAAGGCCAGACCTGACCAGAATTTGGCTACCCTCTTGGTTTCAATAGCTACTGCTGAAACAATTTCTCTCTGGTTTCAAGCACTGAAGAGCCTATTTAGAAAGTACTCAGGTTTTAAAAACTGTAACAGGAAATGCTTGTGTTTGTGTGCCTTTATTGGAAATACATTCCCTGCAGGGTGAAACCTGAGGCCTCAAGGTTTGGGCTTTATTTTTTTATTTCAAGCAGTTACTTATTTCACCAACGGGCACTCATATGGCTTGAGGCCAAAGGGCTCATTAACATGTGTAAAGATAGGCAGATAATTAAATCAAAATAGAGCTCTATACTTGATGGCTGGCAGCACAGACCCAGAGGCTTGGCAAAGACAGACATCTGATGATTCCAGCCCCATTCCTGCCCACTCCCCGCCCATACTGACCTGCCAAAACTGCTGCCATCAAACGGCCATTCCAATGCTGTCTATCAAAACTCTGCCCTAGGGCGCCTGGGTGGCTCAGATGGTTGGATGTCTGCCTTCAGCTCGGGTCCCACATCGGGCTCCCAGCTCAGCATGTACCCTGCTTCTCCCTGCTCCTGTCCTCTCTCTTCTCGCTCTCTCCAATAAATAAATTAAATCTTTAAAAAAACAAAACAAAACTCTGCCCTAACAGCTAGGCCCTATTTCCATAAAACTGATTCTGAGAAAATCCTAAAATTAAGCAAAATTGATTTGGGTCATCAATATCTTTGAAAATCTAAGGATAGCTTTGGACCCAGAATAAACTGTGCATACCTGCACACACTCATACACTCAAATTCTGCATTCAATGCTTGGGGTCTATGATACTACATGTTAACTCTTCTGAAATGCATCAGGGTTTTACCTACACTGCAATCACATTCATTCCCCTCGCTCATAACCCAGCTGAAGACACCGCAGCTCCTGCAGCGGCCCCAGGATCGTCTCACCTCTCCTGAGCAGGGCAGGACGGTCTCGGCACGCAGATGACTGCGTGTGGACAGCTTGACTCTATGTGCTCCCCTGCGCATACTTCATCACCTGTGCCTCAGTTTCCTCACCTGAAAACTGGGAAAATCAAAGGGTCACAGTGAAGAATAAATGGCCCCTTCACATCACATGGGTCTAAGTTAGAAGGCTGAGAGGCGCTCCCCGGCCTACAAACCTAAAGTACATCTCACTCGGGTCCAGCACACTATTTCATTTCTTCCCAGCACATTTCACTTTCTGGATTTCTTGTTAACTTCCTTACTGTCTGCTCCCACTCCTACCAGGAAAGTGCCACAGGAGCTGGGATTTTATCTTATTCACCTCTTTGTCCTGTGCACCCAGCTACCTCACATAAGCAAGTGTTGGATACATATATGTTGAGTGAATAATAATCACTGTTATTTACTGAGTACTTATGTACAAGGCACTAGTCTGCGCCCCTGAAATGTATTCACTCATGACTGAATAAATGATAAGTCCAACCTACTTAGTGCTGTCTCTAGCACGAGTTAGTACTCAATAACCAATAGCCATTTATACCAATTCTAATGACGATGTCACCAAATACTCAACAGTAAAGGGGGCTGAGCCCTAAGGATGTAGAACTTAACTTCACCTCTCCAGAGCGGCTTCCTAAGGTCCAACTTCCCCTGGACTCCTCTCCTCCCAGCACTCCTCTACCTTCAGAGAGAAGGGAAAGTAGGAATTGTCTCCTTGTTCCACTTACTCTCTACCTCATCGGTTCTCAGAAAATGTCATACAAACACGGCTTCTCAGCCAGCATACACCACTCCATCTCTCTGCATGCCACAAGCTAATTTTCGCCTCAAACCCAACAAGAGCCAAAGTTAAAGGTGAAATGGGAACATGTTCATCCTGTCGTGCCTCTTTCTGATGTGCACCCCAGTCCCTTAGAAAAAATTCAGTCATGACGGTATCACTCCAGCCTCTCCTCTTAGCAAGGGAGAAAGTCCAGAGAGTTCATGCAAGCCATGGCCACACAGCACTCTAGGAAGCGCCAAGGGTTTGCCGATCAGGTGAACTCCAATGAAACGCCTTCTAGTGCTGATCCAAACTGCCTCTTCTCTACCTCAGTCAATCACACATTTAAGGTGTTTGGAGATGCAAGGGCAAAACCCAGCAGTTTTTTCTGAATACTGCATATTGAACCCGAAGGACTCACAGCCAGTATCATATTTCTATTCCACTGTTATATTTTCTAAAATTTAGTCGATGACAGAGTGGCTTTTAACTGAGGGCTGAAGCACATACCTCATCAAAGATAATATAAGACGTGGACCAGGGCCCTCCAACTCGTTGGAACCTCAGGGGGACATTGGACTATGTTTTATATGACAGCAAGAAAAGGGCAAGAACTAAAGTCCTAGGCAGGGCCTTCAAAGCCAGATGCACTTGCCAAGAAAGCAAAGGGCAGTTTCCACCTCCGCCGGCTGGCAGGCAGACCCACACATTCTGCTTAACCATGTGAAACAGCTAGCTTCTGCTCTCCCCACCCCCGGGCCCAGTTATGATATTTGGGTAGCAACACTGGCGACTTTTCTAGGAGAGTGTTTTATAAAAATAGATCTTCCAATTTTAGGTCTAGAGTTGAAAAGAAAAATAGCCAGAATTAGAAATCTGTTTTAACACAATACATTGAAAATTACAAGTTTAAGGGCTGGTCGCTGAGGACGGGGATCACACCACCACGTGATTTCTCAGTGAGTCATAAAAAGTAGTTACAGGCTTGTTTAACAGTGGACATCCACCAGTACTAAAAGTTAAGGAGCCCACTTGAGTCAGATGACAGAAAACCAATGTGACACCCCTGGATATGTTTCAGCTGTGGCAGGACTGACACAAATGAACTGCGGCAGCAATTTACAAGACAGAAACGTTAATACACATTTTCTGAGCCTAGTCAAAAAGGAAATGTTTGAAACCCCGAATACAACTCAGTTTTCAAAAGTTCAATCAAAAGTTTAACAAGAAAAAAAAAAGAGCTCTAAATATTGATAAATCAAAACTGAAACATTTCTGGATTTCTAATACCCATTCTTGATTAACATACCTTTGTGTCAAAGCAAAAACCAAGTGAAGCCATGTAACAGCAAGTCGCCACCTTTTCAGTTATGAGAACCGCTCTGGCGGAACTAGATGAGAGCAACGAGAATTAATCTTCAGGTCTAGATGGATACTGTCTTGGTAATAAGACAATAAAGACCTCCCTAAAGGGCTTCTGGGTGCCATAAATTATATAACAAATCCACTTCTACCAGGCAGCCAGGATTAACTCCTATTCACCCAGGGCACTACTCTTACTCAGTGTCACCAACTGGCTTATCGAAATGAAACAGTCATTATCCACCACTGCCCTTCGAAGGCACAGCACGTCTCTCACTTCTCATCAGTCTGCTGACACCAGCTACTCATCGCAGGAGAAGCCAACCTAACAATCTTTTTTTTTTTT
>PISX010030459.1:0-18685 GCA_004024625.1 Mellivora capensis | reverse complement strand
AAGTCAAGCAGAGAGAGTCAATTATCATATGGTTTCACTTATTTGCGGAGTATAACAAATAACACGGAGGACATGGGGAGATGGGGAGGAGAAGGGAGTTGAGGGAAATTGGGGGGGAGATGAACCATGAGAGACTATGGACTCTGAAAAACAACCTGAGGGTTTTGAAGGGGCGGGGGGTGGGAGGTTGGGGGAGCCAGGTGGTGGGTATTGTGGAGGGCACGCATTGCATGAAGCACTGGGTGTGTTGTAAAACTATGAACTCTGTTACGCTAAAAAGAAATAAAAATAAAAAGAAAGAAACTGCTCAGTAACAGATGACTTTAATACTCTTATATGCATATCTTTTTTTTTTTTAAAGATTATTTATTTATTTATTTATTTGTCAGAGAGAGAGAGGGAGAGAGAGTGAGTGAGGGAGCACAGGCAGACAGAGTGGCAGGCAGAGGCAGAGGGAGAAGCAGGCTCCCTGCCGAGCAAGGAGCCCGATGTGGGACTCGATCCCAGGACGCTGGGATCATGACCTGAGCTGAAGGCAGCTGGTTAACCAACTGAGCCACCCAGGCGTCCCTTATATGCATATCTTATTTGACAGCCATGAAAAATATTTTTTTGTTGTAATTAAAAGTCTTTTATTAAAAAACAAGATCTGATATTGGTTTTACTCTGTTGAATAAAAAGTCTACAGAAAGAATTACTTCCTCCTTTTCTGCCATCCTATTAAAACAAATTATTAAAAATTCCAAAACCTTCCACATTCATGAGCAATTCTATGCCTGGGTGTGTAGTGTTTTCCTTTTGGGGTGGAGGTGATTGGTTTTGTTCATTTATTAGAGCGCTGAGAAGCCCTGGGCCTCTGTCCTTCCAAAAGCTAAGGAGAGGCTGACAGCATTATCGCTCATCTGCCTGTCACCGTGCTGGCCACAGTCGGTTCCTGCAGTGTGTGACCATTGCATTTCTGTCGCTGGAAGCTGCTCTGCCTGCAGCATGGCAGAGGAGGCATTTTGGAAAGTTCATAACTCACCCAAACCTCCTGGGTTCCATGTTTCACCTGAACTGGAAAATTCTGATGTGCAAGTTCATTTACTCTTAAAATGTTTCTGTTTCTAAGAAAAAGGAGTCAGGAAAGCCTTTATAATGGCTTCCAAGGCTATCAAAGAGGTGGAGTCACACACATTGAATGACTTAAGTAGAAAGGAATGGTGGCACAAACATTTTCCTTAAATTCCTTAGCTTTAAAACTGAAAAAGAACAGGGCAAGAAAAAAAAAGGGGGGGGTCATTTTCTTATAATTGGGGTTTGGAAAATAATTATAAACTATCCAAGAGATAGAATCTCACCATCCAAACATGTTCAGGAACCTCACAGTTTGATAGATTCCCTTGCTTGTCTTAAGAAAGCATTTACGTATCTTAAAAAAAGATCTTGGCACTTTCATCACAAAGAATTGGTTTGTTTAGTTTTATTTTTTTATTTTTTTTTCCATCCTAGAAAGAACTTGGTTATTTTGATATCTTGGAAATTTAAAGTACAAGAGGTTTTGTTTTTTTTCCCTAAGTCAAAATCTTTGTAATGAAATATTGTATGCTTTCTTTGTTCCACTACAGATAAAGATTTTCTTTTTTTTTAAAGATTGTATTTATGGGGCGCCTGGGTGGCTCAGTGGGTTAAGCCTCTGCCTTCGGCTCAGGTCATGGTCTCAGGGTCCTGGAATAGAGCCCCGCATCAGGCTCTTTGCTCAGCAGGGAGCCTGCTTCCCCCTTTCTCTGTGCCTGCCTCTCTGCCTACTTGTGATCTCTCTCTCTCTCTCTGTCAAATAATTAAATAAAATTTTTAAAAAATGAATGATGTAAATATTTATTAGGTGAGGGATGACTGTGTTCCTGTTCCATTCCCTTTTCCTTCCTCAAGGTACCATGTCTCGCTAGCTGTTCCCTGGCTAGATCTTATTTATTTATTTGAAAGAAAGAAAGCGGGGGGGGGGGGGGCAGAGGGAGAGGGAGAAGCAAGGCTCCATCCCAAGATCTCAAGGACCCCAAGATCATGACCTGAGCTAAAGTCAGATGCTTAACCAACTGAGCCACCCAGGTGCCCCAAGTTTTTATTTTCTAAAACAGGAATTGAGAGTATTTAAAGAAACATAGTCTAGACAACTTGCATTTTCCTAATCTGTTTATACGTGCAGCAGTAAGCTACTGTAAAATTAGTGACTGGGCCTGACGGGGCTCAAGAATGACCATGAACAAGCACGGAGGGAAAGACACTACAGTAGGTGAACAGACAATTCTACTTTCTACGGTGTTTTTGAAAAAGAAGTCCTGGAAACTAATTGTTTAGTGTCTAAAGGAAGCTGTTGGTTTTTTCTTTCCTTTGCTATAAATAAATTATTCCGGAGCCACATTTGCCCAAAGATGAGAAGATTCTAAGTATGTATATTTGCATGTATGGGTTCTGGTGACATAAACAAGAAGAATCCTGTTGTGGAAGGACTTTCTCTGGCAGATGAGCTCCGGACATCTTTTGAACACATTTTAAATTAAATTAAATTAAATTAAATTTTAATTGGGATATCACCGACCTATAACATTGCATAACACTAAGGGGTCCAGCACATTGATTTGATATGATTATCACCCAAGCGTTAGCTCACACCTCTGTCATATCACGTAATTACCATTTGCTTTTCTGTGGTGAGAACATTTAAGATCTAATTTCTTAGCAACTTTGAAGTGTATAATACAGTATTGTTACCTATAATTACTATGCTGTGCATTTGATCCAGAACTTACTTATTTTCTAGTTGCAAGCTGATACACTTTGACCAGCACCTCCGCAGTTCTCCCATCCCCTGTGATCCCTGGTAACCAGCATTCTACTCAGTGTTTCTAGGAGTTCTGCTTTTTTAGATTCCACATATAAGTGAGATCCTATAGTATTTGCCTTTCTCTAACTTCTTTCACTTAAGATAATGCCCTCAAGGGCCGCCCATGTCATTGCAGATGGCAGGATTTTTTTCTTTCTCATGACTGAATTATAGCCCAGTGTGTGTGTGTGTCTGTGTGTGTCTGTGTATACGTACATATCACATCTGCTTTATCCATTCATCCACTGGTGGATATTTAGGTTATTTCCATATGAGCTCTTCAGAATGTTTTTAAAACAAATTCTGGAGTTTAATAATAAATACTTTAGCCTTACTTCTGCTCTTCAGAGACACTAAGTGTAAAGGTGGAGGTTCTAGAAATTTGAGAGAGATGGGGAGAGGAGAAATTCTCAAAGGGACCAAGTAAAATGGAATAGCTTAGTCAAAACAACCCCGAGGGTTGGAGAATATATGAGGGAGCAGGAACTCTTCTTGCTGGTGAGGATATAAAATGGCATAGCAACTTTGGAACACAGTTTGGCAGTATCTTATAAAGTTGGACGTACGCTTACCGTATGACCCTGGAATACCACTCCTAGGTATTTACCTAACAGAAATGAAAACATGTCAAAAGACTTGTACACGAATAGTCATAGCAGCTTTATTCCTAATAGTAAAAAGTTGGAAACAACCCCAGATGTTCATCGGTAGGTGAAAGGATTTAAAAAAAAAATGTGTCTTATTCACATAGTGGGATACTGCTTAGCAATAGAAAGGAACGTACTACCTATATACACACACACAAAAAAAACAGATGGATATCAAAAATTTTCTGTTGATCAGAACTAATACGACATATGGCATTATTTATTTATTTATTTATTTTTGGTATGATTAATTTAAATAAGACTCTAGAAAAGCCAATCTTCAGTAGATGCAGTAGTGGTTGTCTGGGGCTAAAGGTGGAGATAGGATTGACAGGGAGGAAGTATAAGGGAAAAGCCGATTTGGAAAATTTCCACAACTTGATTTGGGTGATTTGTATTTATCAAAACTCACTAAACTGGGGTGCCTGGGTGGCTCAGTCATTAAGCGTCTGCCTTTGGCTCAGGTCATGATCCTGGGTTCCTGGAATTGAGTCCTGGATTGGGCTCTTTGCTCAGTGGGAAGCCTGCTTCTCCCTCTCCCACTCCTGTTTGTGTTCCATCTCTTGCTGTCTTTCTCTCTGTCAAATAAATAAATGAAACCTTTAGAAAAAAACCTCACTAAACTGATTGAATGTGTCTATTTTATTATATGTAAGTTTTGCCATAGTCAACTTGATTTTTATTTTTTAAATTTTTTTTTTTTTAAAGATTTTATTTATTTACTTGGGAGAGGAGAGAGAGAGTGTGAGAGCATGAGAGGGGAGAGGGTCAGAGGGAGAAGCAGACTCCCTGCCGAGCAGGGAGCCCGATGTGGGACTCGATCCCAGGACTCCAGGATCATGACCTGAGCCGAAGGCAGTCGCTTAACCAACTGAGCCACCCAGGTGCCCCTCAACTTGATTTTTAAAACAGTTCCAAAAATTAAGAAGATGATGATAGGTACGGTTCAGAACCACCTCGCTACTTTGCACATAATTATGTCAGGAAGTGAAAATACTTCAGACTGGCTTTACGACGTGCTGACGCAGGGCTCATCGTTCTGTCTTCTGTCAGTGAGCTCTTAGATAAAAGGGAATTCCCAGCATCTTTCAGACGAATCTCTCTCTTTCTCTCTCTCAAACACACACACGTATAGATGTTTGAGAGGGAAAATGAAAGTGAGAAACCCCTTGTCCTTCATTTTAGATTTCAGTTCAGTAGCTCATTAAGTCATCCTCAATCGGTGTTGCCAGGTACCGAGTGTCTGAGCATGAATACGTGGTTCTCAACTGGTCAAGGACAAACAGTCCGGCAGAAACCACAGTGATCTTTTTTTTTTTTTTTTTAAGATTTTTATTTATTTACCCGACAGACAGAGATCACAAGTAGGCAGAGAGGCAGGCGGCGGGTGGGGTGGGTGGGGAAGCAGGCTCCTCAAGGAGCAGAGAGCCCGACATAGGGCCCGTTCCCAGGACCCTGAGATCATGATCTGAGCCGAAGGCAGAGGCTTTAACCCACTGAGCCACCCAGGCGGCCCAAGCCTCAGTGATCTTAACAAGGACTCAGCACAGTGAGACTGGTTAACTATAATGACAACAATAATAACAATTGCTTATTGAGTGTTTTCTGGTGGCAGGCACTGGGGACTGTGAGTATTATATTATCTCATTTAATCTTCATAGCGTCGGTGAAGCTTTGCAGCATGGGGGCTGTTAGCTTCCTCTTTTATAGAAGACACAACAGAGGCTGGGAGATGTTAAGTAACTTACCCACAATTATACAGCAAATGAGTAGTAAATGGCAGAGTTGACGTCTGTTCATAATCATTATGCTGTAGCCCAACAGTAGACTATGTGGAATATTAATAAAGGGCATTTGACGTCAAGTATTGAAAAGCCATTACAGTTTGTCCAGCCTTGATCAGAACCCCCTCAAATCCCAAGCCTGCCAGAGAAACTCGGGTTTCTTCCCAAATAGGTACTATTGTTACCTTCATCCAGGTTCTCTTAAAGATTGTCTTTCTGGGGGCGCCTGGCTGGCTCAGTGGGTTAAAGCCTCTGCCTTCGGCTCAGGTTGTGATCCCAGGGTCCTGGGATCGAGCCCTGCATCGGGCTCTCTGCTCTGCGGGGAACCTGCTTCCTCCTCTCTCTCTGCCTGCCTCTCTGCCTACTTGTGATCTCTGTCTGTCCAATAAATGAATAAAATCTTAAAAAAAAAAAAAAGATTGTCTTTCTGAACAATAGGCTGGGCTCTCCGCAGTTCCTTACGCTGACATTCTTCTACCAGGGGAGCCTGCAGAGCTGAATAATGTTCTTGGATTTGTGTCTCTCATCTTGTCACTGATTAGTCCTAACTCTTCCTGGCAAGACTCCTGCCAGGCTATTTCAGGAAACAAAAATTCATTACATACATCCGTATTGATTTTCCCTCTTCTTTGCTTATTACTGAAATGCTTTTCCCTCCCTCTCTTGAAGGAGCAGCATTGCAATTACTGGAAACTCTTCTCTCCCCAGCAGCCCGCCCCCAGAACCAGGGGGCCTTGGTGATGCTCTCAGAAGGTAGGGACCGAGAAGCCAGAGCAGCATGTCGCTACTCTGTCCTCCAGGAGTGAGCTTGTTGATGGCCTCATTCGAACATGGCTCCTGGGTGTGCGGCATGGTAGTATCTCACTAGCTAACCAGCAGAACTGTTCGTAGTGATCGTCTGAGTTTGCTGGTTTCCTCAAGTTCCTGCCCCAGTAATTTCAGGTATAAATGCTGCAGTGAGCATCTCAGGAAAACCACTCCGCATTGGGGGAGGCAAAAGAAGAGAAATTGATTTTTACTGAGTGAATGAAAATATTATTGTAAATATTCTTATTGAGTTCCTACCACGTGTGAGGTTCTGGGGACCTGCGTGAGCAAGATGCAGGATTTTGATCTCATGGATTTTACAGTCTGATGAGAGATACAAACAACAATAGTAACAATAGTAAGCGTGAGGTCAAAACACAGAATAATAATTACAAGTTGCAAGAAAAGCAGTGTTAGAATAATAGATGGCAGAGAGATAAAAAAAATAGCTGGGAATTATTTTAGACACTTTCCCATGCAATATTACCCATCGCTCGAAACACCCACGAAGTCAGTATTCTCTCTCATCTTGGACAGCACATTAAGTAGTCTGTTCCAGTTGCCAGTGGGAATGGGAGGCAAGGCCAGGTCTCTCTGACTCAAAGGCCTGCGTTTGTTGCACAGGGCTGTGTTCTGAGGCACAAGGAGACCCCCTCCCTCCCTCTACTCCCTGTCACAGCAGAATGTAGTTTAGGTCTTAGGCAACTGTTGGCTCTTGGTGCAGTTTTGCTCTCTTGCCTGTAAGCTTCCTGTCTGTCAGAAGGAAAGAGAAACCCTAGTCCTCCAAGGCAGTAAATGATGGACTAGATATAATTTGCTTCCTGGGGAAGCCCTCAGATTGTTTGTTAGTGACCCAGGCCAGGCCGGCTCTTGGTTTCCAGTGGATGAGTTCTACACTGGGACACCTAATATCTGGAGATGATCTCTCTGCTCTGGGGCTGCCGTTCTAGACCCCCAGGCATGTGCATGCCAGGCTTTTGCATAGCCTGTTCTTCTTTCTGCCAGGTGCCTCATAGTTATTTACATTTCTGCTTGGGGCTCCCTGTCAAATCAGTGCCACCTGTCCCTTCCCTCCGCTGGCACTGTGCATGAGGCATCACCCCTGGGAGAGCACAGTTGGGGACCTATAAGCCTGGCTTTACATGATGTCAGGGATTGGGGGTGTGGTGAAGGGATGGGAGCGTGGTCCAGCCCTTGGCTGCCTTCTACCTGGTGCAAATCCTCTTGTCTGGCACTATTATAACCATAATAATATTATTATTTTGGAACTGTGGAAGAGAAATAGGGACTCATAAACCTGTTTTCTGCCTAGTCTCTGGTTTTGGAACCCTCTTCCCCATTCTTTGCCTAGCTAACTCTTGCCCATTATTCAGGCTTCAGCTGAAATGTTATATCTCCCTCAATCTAAATTAGCTGGTTCTCCCTCTGAGAACTGTGTACATTGTTTTCATAATGCTTACTAGTCTAAACACACACACACACACACACACACACACACACACATCATTCTCTGTTTAACGTCTGTCTGATCCCATACCTCCACCCTACTCCATTATAAACCCCGTAGAGCTCAGGATTTTTCATCTGTTTCATTTGCTTCTGAATTCTCAGCACCTTGTCAAATGGTTAGTACTTATGAGTCATACATACAAAAATACAGAAAAAGGAAAAAAACCTTGAGATCCTCGGCTTGCCCAGATCCCATGGCTAATTAGTAGAACAACAGCACTTGAACCCACACTTCTGGGGGTCCATAACAGGGCTCTTTCCAATATGCCAGGCTGAGTGGGGTTGCCTTTGACAAGGTGTTAAAAATCCAGCTAATTCCTTTCAGATTCTAAAGCCCTGTTTTTAATTAATAAATGATAGAGTGTAAGATAGTGGTGTGAAAGGGGGTGCCCAATGAAAAGTGGCTTTACATGGAGGACATTAGGAGAAGGAAAGGAAAAATGAAGGGGGAGAAATTAGAGGGGGAGATGAACCACGAGAGACCATGGACTCCGAGAAACAAACTGAGGTTTTCAGAGGGGAGGGGTTGGGGGGATGGGTTAGCCTGGTGATGGGTATCAAGGAGGGCACATATTGCATGGAGCACTGGGTGTTATAAGCAAACAATGAATCATAGAACACTACATCAAAAACTAATGATGCCCTATATGGTGACTAACACTAAAAAATGGAAAATTACTGTTTTGCTTTAGAGGCATCTAAAAATAAAGACTGGAAAGCAAAAGAAAAAAGGAAAGTGAATTTACCCTGGATTGCTTGGATTCACACTCCTGTCTTACAGAGTTCCCAAGAAATCCTTGATGTGGGACCTGTTGTGTTCATGTCAGGGAATGAAAAGAAACATAAAGGACAGGCAAAGATGCTCTCCTTTGACCTTGTGGGGAAAACTTGCCTGTCTGTCCAGACCCATGCACAAGGGTTCTGAGAGTCTCTCTGGAGGAGGGCCAATGTCAGAGAGACAGGGCTGATTCCAGTGCAGAGGTCTGCCCGGGTCTCTGATTGTGGAAGTTACTGCCTGGAGGCCTGCTTGACCCAATGAAATATGAAGGCTGTGGGGAAAGTGTCCCTGGTAAGAGTGCAATCTCTGGCCCATTTTCTGTGTTTATGATCCTGGTGGTGGTATGGCTCTCTCCCTGGGGTTTGGTGGAGACGTGGCATGGACATCTAGATGGGTTGGAAGGGCAGAAGTCACATTTTGTTTTCACTAAATGAAGCTTTTCCTCTTTCAAGCTTGATTCTGGCCACAAGTGGATTTCTCCCCAGCTTCCGAATAAGGCAAGCGAGAGCATAGTCCACACGGGGAGGGTGGTTTGTTTGATGCTAACTTGGGTCACATAGCTTATAGCTGATCCAGTCCAGGGCAGGCTGTGGAGCCTGAGTGTCCTGGTGCTGAATTTAGACCTGGAGCAAATCAATTAAATAAGACCAAGAGGAAGATGAGTTACCAGGGCATCTGAACTTAATCAGGCCATGCAATTGGCCTTCAACCTAACATTCATTTATTTTGCCCTGCTGATTTTACTGCCATGCATCCAGCAAGGCCACGATAATGTTGAGAATGGGAGGTCTGATGTTTCATCCATTACCACCCTCATCAAACAGCTGTGGATCTCTCTCAAGCTTTAACTGTTGGTATTGCTGTTAACTCTTTATTAGATTTTACAACTAACTCCTAATTATTTCAGGTGTCCATAAAGATTAGGTTCTGTTATAACAGAATGGCTCAAATTATTTCACTTAAAAGAAGTCTGGAAGAAAGTAGTTGAGGGTATGTATGACAGCTCGGCAAAGCCATTAGAAAGTCAGTTTCTTCTCCAGGGCACAGTTTTCATCACCAAGGTCTTCTTAGAAGGCTACTGAAGCACTAGCCATCACGTCTGTATCCCAGTTGGTGGGAAGGTGGAAGGAGGGGAAGGACAAAGGGCTCTTTCCCCAGCAGCACCCACTGACTTTACATCTTGTTACACAGCCCTCTGGGAGGTTCCACGTGGTATTGCCAATGACGTGTCCCTGACCAGGACTTGGCCACCTGCTACGGCTAAGAGCAGGGCAGGTTGGGAAGGGCCTTCAGCTGTGTGTGCTGCTAGACCAAGTAAGATCAGGGTCTTCTCACTCAGGAAAAGAGGGGAGTGGAGCCAAATGGTAGTTTCTGCCACATGCGGTTTGCATTTCTTGGGGTTCTTTTTTTTTTAAATCTTTCTAATATTGAGACTTTTCAAGGAGAAAAGGAAATAGAACTGAGAGTCACACTAATCCATTTTGTTACTTGCTGTCAGATTTGATTTCAAAAAAATGCTGGAGAAGAGGTCAGAATCCCCATCTCTATCTGGGCTAGGGTAGACTGTTCCTCACATTCTTGTTAGACCTGTTCCTCCCCCCACCCCACCATGTGTGGAGAGGGTAGATGGAATTTGACTGTGGCAGGTGGACACATAGCTCTAGAACTGGACCTTTGTAGTGTCTCCAGCCATCCGGCCTCATTGGAGAGTTTCTGTGACGGTCATGGGGACAAAGTCTGTAACATGCTTGAACTCTCCAGAAATTAGGCATTCAGCCAGCACAAAGGCTTGGTAAGAACTTCTGGCCAAACGTCAAGAAGTTCTCAGAGAGCATGCGTTATTTTCCAGGAAATGCCAGCTTCTTCCATGAGTAATTTCATCGCTAATTCCCCAGGGCTCACACATCAGCGGGTTTACGTGATAGGGTCCTGAAGGAGGAGGACATTCTTGACTTTCAGGTGAGAGGAGCTAATAAGAACAATGAGTCTTACTTTGGCAAAAACCAAGGTTCTAACATACATATAGGGATACACAATGAAAACTTTTCTCAGCACTCCTGCCCTGAAATCCATTCTTCCACTCCACTGAATCTGCTATGATCTTGCATGAATGGAGGTCACTGGTGGCAGAGCAGCTTTTTAAATAAGCTGCAGTGACTCCCAGTTCCTCCACTGTCCTCCTCCCCCTTCCCACCCCTGTGCTCCAACTCTTCCTGTACTAGGACACCAACTTATAATTTGTCCACTCCAATGTCTGTTTCTCCCACTGGGGTGTAAACTCTTGGAAAAGAAGAGCTGACTTTATTTAAATTTGACAGCTTCAGCATCTTGCACAGGGCCTGGCATTTATCTGGTCCTCATTATATTTCTGAATGGATAAATGAATGAAGGAATGAATAAAGGACTCCAAACCAAACTGCTGCTGTAGAAACTGAAAACACTTCTATTAAACAGGCCAAGACTGGCTGGCATGGACTGAGTTGACATGAAATTATATTTTACTGGTTTGACCTCCGACACACTCATGTTGTGCAGAATGCCAGTTGTGGGTCCTGAAACATGATCATGGCAAAAGAGAATGGAGGGGAGAAAGCAGAGGGAGGAGGAGGCTTAGAAAGAGAACAAGGAGGAGGAAGCGGAGGAGAAGGATAAGGAAAAGCTATGGTTTCCTAAATTCTGTACTCATGGAAACACAAGGATGAACTTCATCTCTTGTATCTTACAAGGCTCATAGTAGTACCAAAAAGGAAAAACCTAAGGGAATGAAATTAACAACCAAGTAGTTTGAGGAGGAAAAGCTAAATAAAATGTATGTCTTTCTTGGAGGAAAAATGAGACTCCTTTTGTCAGTGGTTAACCAATGTGATCTTTAAGGTGATAAGAAGAGGCAGCGAGTTGCTAAACTTGACTGATACCGCAACCCCTGGCCAATCTAATCCCATCTCTTACGTTCACCTCCTATGAAACCTTCTCCTTTGATCTCATTTAAGGATTCTTGCCAAGCAGACCAGCCTCGTCAGCACCAAGCCTCGTCCTCAGAGATAATCTCCACCATTTGTGCTATTTTAGCAATACTCGGGCTATTTCTCTGGAATCCTTTCGAGACCTTCCATGGCCTTTCTTCAGGCCATTATTACGGGTTCTTCTTCAGACATCAGTGGCATTTGCTTTACCTCCAGTCTTAGTCCTTAGTGAGATTAAAAAGTTGAGTCTTATAAGTGCTGAGGATGGAGGGTGTGATTGAGTGCTTTACGGCTGGCTCGGACTCCCTGAGGATTTGTCCACCGCAGGGAGTTTGCTGACCTGAGAGGATTCACAATTTGGGAAGCAGTGCCCAGGCCTCCTCCTCATCTTTGATTTGGCCATTTGATTGCAAGAGCCTGGTGAGCTCTGTGGAGTCTGAGAGAGTGGCCTTACTTAGCCCTGTCACAGAAGCAGATCTTTCTGACCAGAAGTGGGCTGTACCTGGGGTTAGTCAGGGTCCTATACCTTGGAACAGTATTTGTCATGGTAGTTTGGGGACCTGTGGCCTCAGCAGAACCAGGCATAATTATTAAAGTTTCCATTTCCTGAGCTTAACCTCAAACCTAATCGGAACCTCTGGAGGAGGCACCTCTAGAATTTTCATAAAGGAGAGGTGTGGAGTCAGCAGTCTGTTTGGTGAAGGGGCTACGAGGTTTTCCTTGAATCTGTTTCTGTAGTCAATACAGTTTGACTTAGAGTCTATGTAACTGAATAAAAGCCCAAACTAAAAACAAGTAAATGTCCCTCAACAGGTGAATGGATAAATTGTGGTATAGCTTTGCAATGGACAAAGATTCAGCAATAAGAGGGAATAAATGACTGGTAGAGGCAACCATAAGGATAAATTTCACCGACACTGAGCTGAGCAGAGAGAAGCCAGACACCAAAGA
Source organism: Mellivora capensis (assembly GCA_004024625.1). NCBI lineage: Eukaryota > Metazoa > Chordata > Mammalia > Carnivora > Mustelidae > Mellivora > Mellivora capensis. The sequence continues at coordinate 6,383 of PISX010030459.1, read as the reverse complement.
ACATGCACTGCTCGGCTGTATTCATGCAACAGCTCTAGCAAAGACAACCGAGCCTAGTGACTGGGAAGAGCTCAGGGCTTGCTCCTGTCTGGGAGGCGGGTGAGGATTGACTGGGAAAGGGAAGAGAGAGGAATTTGGGGAGTGAAGGAAAGTTTTGTTTAGAAATCATTGTGATTGTGGTTGCATGTGCTTATGAAATCATCAAAGCGAACCAAAGCTTGCACTTAAAATGGGTGCATTTTATTGCATGTAAATGAGATCTCAACAAAATTGATTTTTACACAGAGCAACAGTTTCTAAAGATTCACACTTTCCAGAAGAATGATGAAATTTAAGTTGTTCATATCATATAAAATTTGGGGTGGCTTATGGTGCTCATGGGGATTATCAGGTATGGGCTAAATCTCTCCAGACACTTCTTGGTAGCCCCTGCTCTTTGGGGATGAAGCCCAGGGTTCTCTACTTGAACATGACCCCAGGTGATTCTTATGCTCTCTGCAGTGAACCCTTCTGCTAATGCTTCTCAGTGTCCTGAAGATTGTTGAGCTATCTTGGAATGAAAGCTGGCTTGCTGATGTTGGCCAGACTCAGTGAGTCTGGGGCCTGAGAAAACTGTTATTACTTTACTAAGTTCTTAAACTTCAGTGTTAGTTACAAGGCCTTGCTGACCAATGATTACAATATATCTGGCTAATGTTCATGCAGTAATCCTATCTCATTACGGAAGGGCTGTTGATGGCTTTGTTTGAGCGTCTGATAGGTTTCAGAACAACCAAGGCTTTAACAATAGGCTTGAACAACCAAGTGTCATTCCAGACAGCCAGTCTTGCAGAAACTGCTGTTCCATGTGGCTTCCTGCACTATCCCAGAGTTTCCCTTTCAGAGGACAAAGTTGGTCGTATCTTAAAGACATCACTTAACACTTTGTGGCCACTTACTACGTGCCAGGATGAGCACTAGGCAGTTATTGTCTCATTTAATTTTCACACTACCCAAATGAAGAGGGATCTGCAGTTCAGAGAGGTTGGGGGACTTGACAGAACATTTACAGCTGCTCCAGCACCGGAACTAGACTTTGGCCAATGTCCAACGCCAGAGGGGTGGCCCTCAGCCCTGCTTCCACTTTAGAATCACCTGAAAAGCTTGTAAAACTCATAATGCCCAGGCTCCATCCCAGAACAATGAAATCAGAATCTCTGGGAGTGCTCACCAGTACTTTTTAAAAGCTCCTTAGTGATTCTAATGTGCAACAAAGCCTGGGAACCAAACTTCAACTTCTGACCCTTAACCACAACGTTACAATGAAAGGTTGTGAGCACAGCACACCAAGTTCACCTGGAACTGACTGACTGATTTGCTTCTCTTTGGGTCCTCACACTGGTTATGTCCACACTCCTCTCATCCCGTGATTTAGCATGGTTACATGGACATAAACTTCCAGGGAGACCTTGTGCTATTAGCGCATAGAGTGTCCCCGAGTTGAATGGGTATATTCAAAAAATCTTTCCTTCCCTCCTTTGTCTAACATTTACCGACTGTAAATTCGGTAACATGCATTAGGCAGTGGTTATCCAAAAGTAAACAAGTCTGGCTATGCTCCTAGGGAGCTGATACTGCCCTGAAAGGGAGAAGGAAGCTCAGGGGGACAAAGGACACACAGAGGAGTCCACACAGTCTCCCTGGAGGAGATGCCAGCTGGGTGAGAGATTAGCCAGGTGAGGGGACAGGAGCATTGTCGGCTGGGGGACTACGTAAGCAAAGACCCAGGGCACACAATGGCAGAAGCATGTAGACTCTCCACACTTCCAGATGGTGGAAACCACATGGGAGGCAAAGAATGCAGAGTAATGAGCCAGAGGAGGAAGATGAATGACCTTGAAAGCGTGTTGGGGAGCTTGCACTTTGTCCTGCAGGAGCCAGTAAGTCACTGAAGTGTTTCAAACAGGAGAGTGATGTGATCAAGAGTCAATGTTTAAGGCGGTAATGGAGGAAGAGAAACCCAGGGAGAAAATACGGAGGAGAGAAAAGGCAGCAAATATGCCTTACATTTTTCTACTCTATCTTCTGTTGGAATGGAAATACTCCAATGAGTGTAGCTGAGGGAATAGGGCTGTTAACCTGACCAGCTTATTGAACAAATCAATAAAGACTGACTTGATAGTGGCTGGTAATGACAAGCTCCATTCTTTCTTGGCCAAGCAATCTTCTTATAATTGGAGAAAGAAAATGCTTGCCAGCCTAGGGAGAGGTTTTCATACATGGCTCTAGGGAACCATGAACCCTCTGAAATTGTGTGCAAAGTTCTGTGCATTTTCCTGGGAGAGGGCCTATAGCTTTCATCATATTTTCAAAAGCACTCAGGACCCACAAACCGAGTAACTGAAGATGAAAATACAAAAGTTTAGATAGAGATGGTCTATTCCTTTGCCTGACCTTGGAGCAAGGCCTTGGAAAAAAGGCCCAAATGGATTCTCCCAAGTATTTTAAAGGTGAAATTTAAGGTACCAGACCTTGCATTGCCTCTAGTAAGTATATACATAAGCTCAGACATACTCATCTCTGATGTAGAGTATTTGAAGGACCTTTTTCTAGGCAAGGTGTCTAAGGCCGATTCTTGACTCTCTAGCTTTAGAACTGAAAAAGGCAAGCTGACTGGAACAAAGGGATGGACATTGCCCAGAGGGGATTCCTGTCTGGGGCAACAGCTGTTGAGATGATTGCTTTGGCATGTGCAGAAGCCACGGCCTGAGAGCTCGGCTGGCTCTGAGGCCTGGATGGCCTGCTGAGAAGAGGCCAAGGTGCCTTCCTCGCCTGGGCTTTTATTGTTGTAACTGTGTGTACATACAAGCAAATGTGTGCTCCCCACCTTGCCTTGATTCATATTGACAGAGTTACGTGGTAAAGCAGGTGGGTGAGAACGGCTCTCCCAGCAGGAGAAGTCTGCCTCTGCCGCTTCATGACTGGCTCTCCTGTGATAATGAGCTTCACCCCGGGCCACCTCTAAAGCTGCTGGGCCCTTTGGAAGCAGCCACATTAAAGAGGTTAATGCTCTCTCAGTAAGTGCTGTTGGGGCAGGAGGTGGTGTCCTGTGAGTGTGTGTGTGTCTTTATAACCAGAGACTGGCAGATAGTTTTTAATAGGTGATGGTACCCACTAATTAATCTAATTTTTTCTGCTCCAACAACCACAAATACATCACCAATGGTTTGAGTTTCATCAGGTTTCATCAAACTCAATGGTTTGAGTTTTAATTGAGTTGTTGTTTCTTCCTTTGCAAAAGGAGGATGTTGCAAGAATACAAAAATGTCTCTCCTGCTTTATACCTTCCTTAGCTCCCCATTTCTTAGAGCCGCAGAATTCCCGAGGTTTATGTCCAGGCACCACTGGTGTTAACAAAAAGAGCTTAGGTACCCTCCGTCTCTGGTCAGAGGGCCTCTGAATTTATCACTTTTTAGTATTGGCTTTCCATAAGATCTCATTTGATAGAAGGGTCCACTGAAAATTAGAAAGTCTTCAAAAAGTGAAGTATGAAAACGGTCCAGACACAAAGTGTGATGATAAAGGATGGGCTAATCTAGGAGCTCCCTGGGAAGTCTATCTCTGAGTTACTGAAATGGTGCCAACTAACTCAGGTTTCCATACTCAGGTCCTCACATGGCTAGGAAAAAGAAACTTGATTCCATTCCCATTGCGACAGGAGGCAGCCCACATTGGAAAACCTAAAAACAATCCTCCCCGGCTGCCCTTCTCTGATAAGTACTTTGCTCTGTGCACGCAAGGTTTCAGTCAGTGGAAAGTTGGCAAGCAGATGAAATTCAGAAACCAAATATGCGTGTCAAGGTGTTGTTTACCACCTAAGAGCGATTTATTTTATCACTGAATCAATTTTAAAACCTTAATATGATTCCCAAGAAGATGTCTGATTTAGAAAAGGCTAGAAGAAAACTGAAGAGAGAAGGAAGAAACTATGGAAAAGTGAGAACCATTTGACTGAGTTCTTTCCAGAATTTAAACTCTGCTTTGGCCTGGTAAAAATAGATTAGTATGGGTACTGGTGTTGTTAATAGGTGTTTGGTTCTACTCCCAACCCCACTAAATAGCTGGAATGTAGAAAAAATATTTAAAGACTATTGCTTTGAAGAGACATCTAGTTATTAGTCTGCTGAAGGAGCCCATATGTCAAGGCCTGGCTCTGCCTAGGATGTAAGGGCTTAAGTCTTTGGTCCCGTTCATGAGGCCATTCACAATTGGGCTTCAGATTCCATTTCAAGTTTTTTCCACCATCATTTCCCCCATGAACAGCTATGGATTACTACCTGTTCCCTAAACCCACCAGATACATTCACTACTTCCCAACTTTCCCATATTCCATTTGCTTTATCGGGAATACCCATATATCTTATCCAGAAACTCTACGACTCTCTTCAAAATCCAGCTCAATTATCACCAGCTATGTGAAGCCTTTTGTAGTCATGTACTCCTTCATACAGTCCCCATCCACAAAACCCTGAGTCTTTAAATTTTTTTTTCTTTCCTGAATCATGAGCTTCCTGATGTTTGTGGTTATGTTTTGTTTATCCTTTTATCTCCAGGGTGTATCACAGGGCTATGCATCTAGTAGGTGTTCAGTAAACATTTTTTAAAATAAATGAACGACTTGATGACTTTCAAGGCACCCTATAGCTCTAAAATTGTTTTTCCTATGACTTAGCCATGGACACAAAAATTTCAGAATTCTGCAAAACCATCAAACAGCCTGTTCTGTAGACTATTGTCTGGGAATCAAAAGTATCCAGATCAGTCACCATCTCCTGGAGCTAATTCATTTATATTTGGCACTACCCAAGCAACTCTGTCAGTTTTCTTCTTTAGAATCCAACTATATCCTGTGAAGTCGGAAGCTTTAGCCCTCCCATCCGTGGGCATAGAATGGAGGAAACAAGGTTTGGGACCATCAGCTATCTTTAATTTTGGGAGCACCTGGGAGCTCACTGAGATTCAGCTTATAAAGCTCAATGTGGTGATTTCATCTTGAAGGAATTGGTAGTTAATGAGGAAGAGGAGTCGGGACGCCTGCGTGGCTCAGTGGGTTAAAGCCTCTGCTTTCGGCTCAGGTTATGATCCCAGGGTCCTGGGATCAAGCACGACATTGGGCTCTCTGCTCCGCGGAGAGCCTGCTTTCCTCCTCTCTCTCCCTGTCTGCCTCTCTTGCCTACTTGTAATCTCTGTCTATCAAATAAAATCTTAAAAAAAAAAAAGAGGAAGAGGAGTAAATGGATATGTTTGTGCTGCTGTTGCTGTGTATTCCAACTTATACATTGATTTTCTTCTCTTTTTTTTCTTCTTTTCTCAACCTTTCTCTTCTCATTGCTTCTCAGTTTGGCTTCCATCATAATGCGTTTATTCCTGAATGCTCTATAGTGTGGGAAAAATAAGTTAGCTTTGAAAAGAGTTCTTCCAAACTAGAGAAGCTACGTTAAGGTGCTCCACTGAGGAGTAGTCGATATTTAAATTCAGTTCCCCAAGTATTAGATTCTAGAGAACCATGCAGATATACAAAATGCCAAGCCTTCATTCTCATAAGTTTTTCTCAAAGAAGAACAATGTGATAATGTAGGTTCTACAGTCTAATCTTCTCCGTAGGCTTCTAGCTAATGTATAGGTGTGGCACTGGTAACAGAAACCCCAAACGATTGTGGCTTCAATGAGACAGGAATTTCTCTTATCTGACAGTCCAGGGCCGGCTCAGCAGGTCCTTTGTGCTGGGCACTCAGGGTGCTTCTGCCAGGCTGCTCCACCATTCCCATTCCTGGGGCGCTCCTCTCCACCTTGCGCACTTGGGCTTGCGACCATGGTGCCTGCCAGCCGGTGGAGGCAGACAGGGCAGGTGGAGTAGCTGCCCCTTCTTCCCCTTTGCAGCAATGCCTGGCAGTTGCACAAATCCCTCTTGATCATTTGGGCTTGGGCAGAACTCAGCCATATGGCCATGTGCTAGTTAAAAACCAAGGGTTTTATTACTACAGAAGAAGAGAGCAAGGGTCTTGGGAAACAACCATCAGTTTCTGTCATGTTGTCAATTCATGACATTTCCCCAAATTTGGCTTTCACTATTGTTACATCTATTTTGTGCATCCTTTTTCTTATTAAAAGGGAGTGTATATATTGGCATCTGTGGACATATGTGGGCTCCTTACCCATTTCCAAAAGCTTTCCTGATGGATGTCCTTAAGTCCCTTAAGAATGACATCATTATGCTGAAAAAGCATTTGACAAAGTACAGCATCCCTTCCTGATCAAAACTCTTCAAAGTGTTGGGATAGAGGGCACATACCTCAATATTATCAAAGCCATCTATGAAAAACCCACCGCAAATATCATTCTCA
>PISX010030458.1:0-18691 GCA_004024625.1 Mellivora capensis | reverse complement strand
ATTAAGAGTCACTTATGGTTTGTCTCCCTCCCAATCCCATCTTGTTTCTTTTCTTCTTTTTCTGCCCCCCCGGTCCCCCATGTTGCATCTCCACTTCCTCATATCAGGGATATCATATGATAGTTGTCTTTCTCTGATTGACTTATTTCACTCGGCATCAGGGAAATACAAATTAAAACCACAATGAGATATCGCCCACACCAGTCAGAATGAAGTAGTCTTTATTTTAAACATACTACATTGTGAATTTATGAACTGAGTCTTGGAAGAAGTTATTTGAATTTAAATGAACAGCTGGCTCCACCACATGAAAACATGCTAAAAGCCTACTTCTACTAAACTACTGAAAGCATGGTTTCTCCACAGTGCCTCCATTCTGGGGAGGAGGAAGTCTTGTGAATCAGTATTTTGAAGAATTGTTTCAATTTTAGTCTTCTGAGATTACAATAAAATATAGTTTCTTAAAACTTGCTTTTTGTATTTTAAATTTTATGTTGCTACATAAGTAAAAAAAAAAAGATAGTGAAATATCACAACATTCCATTTCAACATTACAATCATGGAAGCATTTAACTAAAATATCCAGGAATTATTAGCTGTCTTTAAATAAATAAGATTTATTCCTGGTTGGGTTAGCCAGGTATTTAAGTCAATGTTCAAATCATCTGGAAGCCTTTAAGCCTACATGAAATCTTTTTATTTTTTTAGACAGAGATCACAAGTAGGCAGAGAGGCAGGCAGAGAGAGAGGGGGAAGCAGGCTCCCTGCTGAGCAGAGAGCCTGATTCAGGGCTCGATCCCAGGACCCTGGGATCACGACCTGAGCTGAAGACAGAGGCTTTAACCCACTGACCCACCCAGGCACCCTAAGCCTACATGAAATCTTATACAAATTAGCCACTTTAAGAAGGAAAAAAGTCCATAGTTCATTGTTGGTTGGTACTTTACAAATACCAGGTTATATCTTTGTGTTAATAATCTATTGATTTTTAAAAAATATTTTATTTATTTATTTGTCAAAGAGAGATATCACAAATAGACAGAGAGGCAGGCAGAGAGGGGGGGCATGCAGGCTCCCTCCTGAGCAGAGCGCGTGATGCAGGGCTCGATCCCAGGTCCCGAGATCATGACCTGAGCAGAAGGCAGAGGCTTAACCCACTGAGACACCCAGGCACCCCAATAATCTATCGATTTTTATGGAAGTCGAAAGACAATACAGAGCAAAACTCTTGCTAAAAATGCATCATTCTAACGTCAAGCACACCAATTTTCACAAGTGTGTGTCTATGTGTTGTTTTTCTGTTTTATGACAGTATTTACTGTGTAGTTACTATGTGATAAGCACTATCTCTCAGCCCTACAAATACAGGAAACTTCCTGACTCTCTTTGAGTTCTCACTCTAATGTTAAAATACAATCAGTATACATGCTTGGGGCTCAACTCTTGATTCTTGATTTTGGCTCGGGTCATGATCTCAGGGTTCTGGGACTGAGCCCCACATTGGGCTCCATGCTCTGTGCAGAGTCTGCTTGTTGTCCCTGTCCCTTTGCTGCAGCTCCTCCTCCTCCTCCTTCTCTTTCTCAAATAAATAAATAAAACCTAAAAAAAAAGAGAGATAGTCTTTTCACAACATATCTAAACAGAATAACTTTGTCTAAAGAAGAGAATAATATACATGGAAAACGTTCAATGAGTATTTATAAAACAAAGTTCAAAATGAAATTTAATTGGGAATTTTGAGGGGTAGGCTGCAAGCCCCCCAGTTCAAGCCACAGGTTAGCAAACTTGGTTTGTGACTTTTAGTACATAACTTGTTTTTTGCATAAACTTCTTAACAGAATTGAAACAAAATACCAGGCAGAGCTAAAGTTGTAACATTATCACAAACACAATGGGAATGGCATTATTTTCTGTTTCATACCCGTGACTGGTACTTCTGGCCAAGGGAGTGATATGTGCCTACTTAGAACTGAATCATCTTTTGTCAAGGTAGGAAAGAAAGCACTGGTGCAGCCAGGAGTTCCTCCAGGCAGACGTCATTTGGGTTCTCTAATTTAGTAGGGTGCAAATAGATCCTAAAATTAAAAACCCAGTCCTCTGTTTATTTCTTCTGTTTGGGAAGCAGTCAGTAAACTCCACAAAACATGAGCTCTGTGCTATGTTTCCAATGTCAGCTGCCCCAGTAGCCAACTTTTGCTTGCTATGAAAGGATTCCATTGACTTTCACCAACCAAAAACACAGGAGACTGACTATCCAGGAACCCTACTTTATTTTCAGTTATGGCTTCTTCTGTTTCCATATTTAAAAACAAAAAGTCTTTCTTACCTCTGGTTTTCCAGTTTAACCAGGTCTTCAGTTTTACTAACAATAATGTGTTTATATGGCATTTCAACCCAGTGGAAGCACCAGGTCTTTATATGAATATATACATCGTTTTTCCTTCTTCTCCTTACCTTCCCATCTCCCACCATATACACACAAATCACGTCATTCCTGAAATATGACCTCTCAAAGGTGGAGTATGCTTCATGCTGAAACAGCGTATAATGTTGGGTATGACTGACTTCATATGGGTCTGCTGAAAGACCAGAGAGGGGCAAAAAAAAAAAAAAGAAAAAAAATGCTCTTCTCTGAGCAAAACCCATCCTGTACTCTGCACAGAAATAGAATATGCATTGCAAATCTGGATCTGATGCTTGCCTTGATTCTATTTCTTGATGCATCTTGCCTCTCTTCTTGGCTATCTTCTGCTGCTTCACATATGCTTTCCCCACACAGAGGACAAGTTAGTAGATGACAGGCTTCCAGCTTGACATATAAAAGGAAGAAAGACCCTCTCTAACCCTGTGGCTAGGTGGTACATTTCAAAAAAAAGGTTCTAATCAGCTATAGTTGAGTTATATGTCAAGTTCTTTGACTGATTTCTGTACACAGCTTGGGTCACTGGCTGTGGTTAAGGGAAGGCATCCTAAAATCACCTGGGATGAGAAAAGAGTCATTTTGTTCTGGAAAGAAGGGTGCTGGGCAGAGAGGAGAGAGTTGGCCACTTTAACTCTGAACCGATAAATATTAAAATCCATATTCACTACATAGCTTACTTCTTTATCCCTCTTTTTTTCTGTCCCCATTGTTGGTTTAAGGCTAATATACCAAACACTTAATAAGCTCCTACACACTTCCAGGGATGCCAAGTGCTAGAAAACAAAACTGAAAAGATGTGGTTCTCAAAAACTCATTGCCCTGTTGGGGAGATTGTAATGATATAGCGTGACCTCCATTATACTTTAGAGATAGGCGTAGAGTGCAGTGAAGTACCACCCAGTGCTTTGTGGGACTGGGACAAGGGAAGTGACATATTGAGGCATGCTTCCTGAAGGACCTAGTATGTAAAATGAATCTTGGAAGATAATTAAGAATTAGCCAGGCAAAGATGGTGGGAAAGAACATTGCTGTATAGTTTAAAATTACACACCATCTGGTTTTCTTTGCAATGTATTTTAGCCTTCTTCAATTTTAATGTGTCTTGATAGTGATCACGTCTTATAAATCTTCTATACTATTGGCAGTGCTTGCACAGTGCTAACTACCTTATTGATTCTTGCTGCCTAATCTATTTAATGTTGGCGATTGTTTCTTCTCATCACTGGCCATCGGGAACATTTTTCTTCCTCCTTAGGAAAATGAGCTAATTATTAATAGTAACGGAATGGCATATGAAACAGAGTGTCATTTTTCCTGGAGAGCTTTTCAAATTTCACCAGGTTTTAATCTTCCCCTCCTAAGAATTCTTAATGCTAGTCCAGTAGTGCCATTTTAGCCAATTTTAGAACCTACAGCCATTTGTACTTGACAAACGTCAAAGTGATGCCTCCTCTGAATCACCCCTTCAACTGAAAAAATAAAAATCTGAGTTTTGCCAACTGTTTTGGTCAAACTTTTGTTCAAAAAATATATTAACTTAGGAAAATAGCATCATGTAACTATGCCATGCCAGTAAAAATACCACAATGTCCTGAAAATACACTCGTGGGTGGCTTGATTTGCCTAGAACACCTAATTAAATTTTCTTCCCTTTTCTCAGTGTCATATTCACAGTCACTGATTGGTTGCTGAAACCATATGTATCTTCAAAACCACTGATCTCTGATTTAATTCACGTGCAAGACAGATGCAAGAAAAACAATACTGACTTAGAGTGAACCCTTCAGCATCTCTTTCTCTCTATGCATGTTTATCTATTTACATAAGGTATAAGTGGCTTTAGCTATATGCATACATAGGCTGACCAGGATATTTATTCTTAATATATTGGATATTAGGAGTAGTTTTGTATTTAAGTATATCAGTTGACATAAGTCCCCACATGTGGTTGGGGGAATACAGATACATGCTCTGTAACTATGAGGTTAATTCTAACTTTTTTTAGATTTTGGGTATGAGAAGAGAGAGTAATAGGCTTGCTTTACCAATTCCACCTCTAATCCTGTGAAATTTATTTTATTCAGTTATGTTTCACACCAAAAAATATAGACACAATCATATCCATTTATTCCAAGAAGTCATTGGTAGAAAGCTTTCTTTGAAATACTCAATTGGTTCAATTACATTCAAGATATTTTTGGATAAAGAGGACTTTTAACATAAATGTTTTTCTTCTGTGGGGCAAAAAGGTGATCCAATGGCCTTTCTTTGGCTGGAGTATGGAAATAGAGTGACATTGACTTGTATGGTATGAGCACAAGGGAACCCAAAAAGTATAAGTCAGCTTCCTTGATCAGAAAAGGCAAGGTATACATGGCCCTGGGTTCCAAAACAGGACAAATAAAAGGAGAAGTTTTGAGACAAGGGGAGAACCTTAGATTCAGGTTCTTATGTTGCCTGGGGTGTGTGCCTGAATCAAGGAAAGATGTTAAGAGTATTCTGCAGTACAGAACATTTTCATGAACTGTGGGAAATAAGGTTTCTTCACATTAATGAATGCCTTTAATATGCTTGGCATCATTTTCAAGATAGGAGGCCTGTTCCCACAGTTGCCTCTCTGAGCTAGGCCTTCCCCAGTAGGATAGGCCATAAGCAAGCCATAGAATCATAGGATGTTTTACAGGGGTTCTTGAAGTTTGACCTTCAGGAAGGGGTGCTGCTGTTCAGAGCAAAGAGTAGGGTCTCTGTGGGCTGGGATCAAAGGACAGACTTGAAATATCTGGTGGATTCTCTTGGATGGAGGTTGAATAAGTTAGAAAACTATGGGAAAATTACCTCAATCGTAATGAAAAATCCCTGCAAACCATTCTCTTGCTTCTTACTGGTCAAATTACACATGTAATGCAAAAGAGTCAGATAGTACCTCCCACCTAAATATCTTCCCATAAGCCAATGCTAGTCTGTGTTTATTATATGATGTTTGCCCCCACTCCTGCCAATTTTCCAAAAAAATATCTGCGTAATCTATATTTTTTGGGGGGGTTTTGATTAGCTGTTGATATTTTAGGGCTCATAGGGAAGTTGCATGGGGTAGAAATACTGAGTCCAATTAAATGGTGATGAATAAGGGCAGTAAGACAAGACTAGAAAGGTAAAAGAGTTGTGCTGTTGATACACAGCCCTTCATACGCAATGATGGAGTTTTCTTTTAGGCCTCTGTCCATGGATTGTGGGCAGGGGAATGTAGGCATAGATTTGGAGAATATGGACTTCTTCCAAATCCAGGAACCTATTGAGACTCTGGCTGGGGAACTGATGATTGTAGGAATGATTAGTGTCCTAGATAGGGACTGTGTGAGTTTATAGTAGCCTTCTCAGAAAGAGTGGCTCATGTACGTGTACTTAAGTTTGTGCTTGGCTAGAAGCTTGGAAAGGAAATGTGCCTGCTTTGGAGAATACAGGCACCAGGCTCTTAGAACCAATTTAATTGCAGTCTTCCTCCCACAAACATACAACTATTATTGGCACGTAGATACTTTGTTAAATTTTATTAAAATTAAATTGAAACCCAAACATTTTATTCTACATATTATATTTATTCTAGAGCTTATTTTAGAGGTACAAATGAGGGGCACCTGTGTGCTCAGTGGGTTCAGCCTCTGCCTTCGGCTCAGGTCATGATCCCAGGGTCCTGGGATTGAGCCCTGCATTGGGCTCTTCTCTCAGCAGGGAGCCTGCTTCCCCCTCTCTCTCTGCCTGCCTCTCTACCTACTTGTGATCTCTCTCTATCAAATAAATAAAATTTAAAAAAAAAAGTTTAGAGGTACAAATGATGCTTTAATTTCTCCATCAATGTCTCATATTTATTTGTCTGTAAAATTCTTTGTAAACTGACCTAATTCCCTCTTGTTATCTCAAAGCTGGGTGAGATGTCATGGAACATATCCAGACTTGCTCCTTTCAGCATATTGGCCCCATGAGAAAGAAAGCCTTCCCTGCTATCTCTAACAGACATTTTCTGAGGGGAATCAATGGCTATTGGGTAGAGTTTTGGTCACTTGTCATTTATGAACTGGAAATAGCTTGGTTGGCCAAACTTAGATAACCTGCCTGTTGCCATAGCTACTGAAGAATATAGGGCATACTAATGTGACTGGGACAGTTCTACTTAAACCTCATGGAGGGGGGGAGCCGGGAGTTATCCCCCAACACAGGCTTTTGTTTCTAATAGAAAAAGAATGATAGGACATCCTGGGTAGATAAAACAAAAGCTACCATAGTCTACTTCATATATATTATCTTTTTAAAGTTCGAAAATTTATATTTGGAATAAATAAAAGGAAGTTCAGAAGTTCTTTTTATATGCAACTCTGGTATAAATATACAGTTTACTATTGTTTATTTCATCCCAGCCATTATAGGCAGTTGGCAATCAGTACATTTCAAGACACTTTGAATAAGACTAGACAAAAAGATGAAGTCAAAGATATGGGGATATGGAAAAGGTTATGAAATAATAGAAAATAAACTCAGGCTTTGCAAATATACCATATTAAGGTCAGAGGATACAACCAAAGAGATGGAAATCAGAAGATGAAGCTTAGTGGGCAACGGGATTATGGTGGTAGAACAGTTAACACTTTGATTCCAAAATGTTTTCATTTGATAATGGAGGTAGAGTTCTGAATAGATTTCTTGGGTCCAGTTTGTCTCCCATATAATCAATTTGTAAGTATTATCTGTATTATTGAGAGGCACCTGCATGGCTGAGTGAGTCATTAAGCATCTTCCTTCGTCTCGGGTCACGATCCCAGGGTCCAGGGATCAAGCCCCGAATCGGGCTCCCTGCTCAGTGGGAAGCCTGCTTCTCCCCTTCCATTCCCTCTGCTTGTATTCCCTCTCTCGCTGTGTTTCTCTCTGTCAAATAAAATCTTTATATATATATATATATATATATATATATATATACACACATATATGTATATATATAAAGATTTTATTTGACATTTATCAATAGTTTTTTTTATTTGTACATTTATCAATAGTACAGATTATATATATATATATACACACACATATAAATATGTGTATGTATACATATTTATATGTGTGTGTGTATATATATATATAATCTGTACTATTGATAAATGCAAATTTGTGATCATTATAATGTCTTGAATGACTATGGGGATGGAAATATTAACCACAGTGAGAAATTTCAAACTGGCTTGTCCTAGAAATGGACTTTGGGGGACAGAATAGTGATGTAAGGGAGCTCTCAAGTCAGATAGAACATGATATATATTGAGATCACTGGAGTGAGACAACTCTTTGTAACACAAGTATGTGGCGTTAGGCAGGACCACAAGAGACAACAGTATGCCCCAATAATGAAATAGGTAAAGATATCAACATTCAAATGAGAATATTTAAAAAGTGTGCACAGCAAAGGAAACAGTCAACAAAACAAAGATGCAAACCCACGGAATGGGAGAAGATAGTTGCACAGCAAAGGAAACAGTCAACAAAACAAAGATGCAAACCCACGGAATGGGAGAAGATATTTGCAAATGACAGTACAGACAAAGGGCTGATTTCCAAGATCTATAAAGAACTCCTCAAACTCAACCCACACAAAACAGATAATCACATCAAAAAAGGGGCAGAAGACATAAACAGACACTTCTCCAAAGAAGACATACAAGTGGCTAATAGACACATGAAAAAATGTTCATCATCACTAGCCATCAGGGAGATTCAAATTAAAACCACATTGAGATACCACCGTACACCAGTTAGAATGGCCAAAATCAACAAGACAGTAAACAACAAGTGTTGGAGAGGATGTGGAGAAAGGGGAACCCTCTTACACTGTTGGTGGGAATGCAAGTTGGTGCAGCCACTTTGGAAAACAGTGTGGAGATTCCTTAAGAAATTAAAAGTAGAGCTACCTTATGACCCTGCAATTGCACTACTGGGTATTTACCCCAAAGATAAGATGCAGTGAAAAGAACCATCTGTACCCCATCTGTACCCCAATGTTCATAGCAGCAATCGCCAAAGTCGCCAAACTATGAAAAGAACCAAGATGCCCTTCAACAGATGCATGGATAAAGAAGATATGGTCCATATATACTATGGAGTATTACGCCTCCATCAGAAAGGATGAATACCCAACTTTCGTATCAACATGGTCAGGACTGAAAGAGATTATGCTGAGTGAAGTAAGTCAAGCAGAGAGAGTCAAGTATCATGGTTTCGCTTACTTGTGAGCATAAGGAATAATACGGAGGACATTGGGAGAAGGAGAAGAGAAGTGAGATGGAGGAAATTGGAGGGGGAGACAAACCATGAGAGACTGTGGACTCTGAGAAACAAATTGAGGGTTTTGGAGGGGTGGGGATGGGGGGTTGAGTGAGCCTGGTGGTGGGTATTATGGAGGGCATGTATTGCATGGAGCACTGGGTGTGGTGCATAAAGAGTTAATTTTGGAACACTGAAAATAAAATAAATGAAAATGAAAATAAAATTAAAAAGTGTGCTAGCAGATATCATAATCTTATGGCAAGGTGAATGTTAGAGTTATTGCCGGAAGTAAGGTTCATAATCCATAGAGGCTTATGGAGTGATGTAGGGGACACAGGGAAAGTGGTATGCAGAATTTAATGTGTATGTGGCCCTAACTTTTGCCAGGTTTCTGATGCTCCATACAAACCTCCAGATGTTCACACTGAAAATAAATTTCTATTCTATTTGCTTTTAATATATAGGGCTTATGTGGTTTATTCAAAGAATAGTTAGAAAAGAAGCCATTCAAATTATAGTCATAATACTTGTTCTATTTTTCATGTGATTTTTAACCCAGATTAAATTTTTGAAATTTTATTTTTTAGTTCAAGTGACAGTAATAACTTAGACCATGAATGTTTTTACCCTCTGTATTTTGTTTTTATTTTCTAATTTTTAGCTTATTGGGGGAAAATAGACATTTCTTATAAAATGAGTACTTAATCATTCCATTTGGAAATTTTATTTTTACATTTTTTTCTCTTTAAACAATTCTGAAATATATAGCTTTTCTTATGATAATGAGATATCATAGAGAAATCTGAAGCTGTTTTTAACCTAAATTTGTTCCCATGGCTAGTCATTTTTTAATGGCTGGTTAATAGATTCCTCTTTGTGCTTTCACACTCTAGTGACCAGCACAATGGTTGCATGGTAGTGACTGTTCAATAAATATTTGTTGAACTGAATTGAAATAAATCAAGTTGTAAATATTTTCTGGTCACATGAGTGAAATTAAGAAATATACAACTTGGGATGCCTGGGTGGCTCAGTTGGTTAAGCGGCTGCCTTCGGCTCAGGTCATGATCCCAGCGTCCTGGGATCGAGTCCCACATCGGGCTCCTTGCTCAGCAGGGAGCCTGCTTCTCCCTCTGCCTCTGCCTGCCACTCTGTCTGCCTGTGCTCGCTCGTGCTCTCTCCCTCTCTCTGACAAATAAATAAATTAAAAAAAGAGAACTATACAACTTTTCTTGGTTTAGCTTTAAGAACTATTCTGATACTAATAATTAAATATTTGTCTTTGGACCAAATTTTGGCATTTGAGTTGAGATCACCAACAACGTATAACCTGTTTCTTTCTGGAACTGATGAAAAAATTTCAAAGCCTTTCCAATTCATTTTTGGAAAGGAAGTAAGTGGCTATAATAAATGTAGAGAAAGCAATATTTTACCTCTTTTAAAATTACTGATTTCTAAGTAAAATATTGCATAATTAAATATTGTCAGCATTTTTACCACAGCATTTACTTAGCACAGTATGATGACACGAAGCATTACTTGGAAGACGCAAGAATTTTTAAAACGAAATTGTTGTACTATACAGTGGCTCAAAGATCATTCTATAGGCTTTTCCCTAAAAGATTAAAACAGCCTCTAAGTACATTCAGTCTCATTTATTTGAATTCCATGTTCACCAAGAAGCCTTAACTCTACTCATTTTTTCTCTCAGACATTTAATTTATTTTGGGAAAGGCTACCTTTCAAGATAGGAATACATATCCTGATACTTAGTATGTTATTGTAAATGAGGAAGTTAAAATCCTATCACTTCATAAGTTTACTGTTAAAGTTATAAGTTTGTAAGTTTTCATAAGTTTACTGTTAAAGTTATATATATATAATAGATATATAGTGTCTACATATCATATATATAGATATCTATAGTATCTATATATCGTATAATAGATATATATAGATACTATATATATCTATTATACGATATATAGATACTATAGATATCTATATATATGATATGTAGACACTATATATCTATTATATATAGAGAGATATTATATATCTATATATATCTATATATATGATATATAGATATTATATATCTATTATATATATATCACCTGATGTGTCATTTTATTTGGGAGAAGAGATGAAATCTGTAAAGGTGAGTAATAAGCCTCCTGAGAGAAAATTACCAGGAGAAACAGAATTTAAGAATTTAAAGAAGCTAATATCCTTTTGATATTTATGAGTTATAATGTTCTCTTCTTAGAATGGTTTCTACCAGAATTTAAAAGTTAATAAAGGCCAGTTATTGCTGATGAATTCTCCTTCTTTACATGTGTCTATACTTACACTGGTGAATTTGGAATGAGGCTTTCTCTTGTGAACTTCTGAAAAGGTAATGCCAAAATCTTAGGTTATATTGTTGTCAGTGAAACATTTTTAGATGAAAAACTTAATCACCACCTTTCAAAAGAACACTCAAGACTTTAATTTATCTATACTGAGAACATAAATAGTTGTACAGTCTAAGCCAGGTGATTATCCAATTCATCTCTGAACTTAATATACCTCATATGTGAAAAAATTCACTTGTTTACATGGGGCAAAGAGTAGAGCAACTTAATATGAAATTATAGAATGGAAACCTTGTAATAGCTTCAGCTTTATACTCCAACATCTTGGCATGAGGTCAGCCTTGCTTATTATGATTGGCACAGGCTGTAGACTGGCAAGTTAGCCTAGTGAGGCTAGAGTAAGTCTAACTGTTTACATCATTAAATTTTGAATGATGGCATGTTTTTACTTTTTTCTGCCAACTTTACCTTTGATAAATAATTCTTAGGATCAATAATTTGTTAGCTGTGACAATTGGGAATGAATCCAGAGAAACTAATTCCATATTATTTATTTTACACCGAATTCTCAAGCTCTCCTAGGGGGACTCTGAGTTATTAGGGTGTATTAAAAGCAGAAACTGAATACAGTAGATTTCCAGTGAGCACTGAGTTTACTCCAAAAGCTTATATAAATGTTCTCATTAAGTTGCAACTCTGCAGCTCTATTAGAGAACTGTTTTATTTAATTCCAAGGCAGGCTTTCCAGTGGTTGGCATATCTGTCCCCAGGCTAAGGCCTTAAGGTCAATTCTTCATCTTTAAAAACATAATTAAAAAGATAAAATGATCACCCCCCTACCATCCTCCAAAAGACATTAATTGAAACAGTCCTATAGCAACTTTGGAATTGATTCATACCCTAAGGGGAGTTTTATAAAAGAGAGGACTGAAAATACCCTAAATTTCACAAATCTAACTGGAGAAAAATTGTTGGCCTTAAAAATCAGAAAAATAAAGGTTTGAATCCTAGCCCTGCTTGTTGGCTGTGTGATTTGGGACAAATTACTTATTCTCTCTGAGCCTCAGTTTCTACCCCTCAGTGTTGTTCTGATAGTGTAATGTTGATATTTTGTTTACTTTCAGTCCTTCCCCATGATAATGTGATTTACTTAACAGAGATTTTCATCTTTTGGTTAAATGCTATAACAATGCCATGAATATTCTGCCACATAGCAATATTCAGTATTTGTTGACTAGAAAAAGCTCAATTACTTCTTTGCTAAAATGGAAAGAGAAAATAACTTACTACATATATTCTAATTAAATCTATCTCATAATTATCTTATCATGGGGCATTTATTTCCAAAGTTATAGAATGTCCATGTATGAAAACATATTTTGCAATGTAATCTTTTAAATTTTATTTCGGATGATTACCTTAATATAAATTATTTTATATAGAACTATTGTATCAAAATGAATCAATATGTTAAGGCTCTTATTACATGCAAAAAATATATTTCCAAAAATATTGTATCAATTTATGCCGTGAAGGTAGTACATAAGGATATCTGTTCAACCATAGTCTCATCAAAAATAGTATTCTCACTTTTAAAAATTTTGCTAACATTGGGGCACCTGGGTGGTACAGTCTGTTGAGCATCCTCCTTGTGGTTTCAGCTCATGTCATGATCTCAGGGTCGTGAGACTGAGACTGGGGTGGAGCTCTGTGTTCGGTGCAGCGTCTGTTTCAGGCTTGCTCTCTCTCTCCCTCTGCCCTTCACCACTGCATGCTCTCACTCTCTCTAAAATAAATAAATCTTTTAAAAAAATTTTTGTTTATGTTAAACAACATAAATCAAACAAACAGTTTGATTTCATTGTCTCTTGCTATCTTTGATTATATAAAATATATAAATTATATATTTTATATTTAATAAAAATTATATAAAATATATAAATTATATAAAATAGCTGTACAGCCTTACAAAGAAGTTTGCTATCTCCTGAGTTTTAACCACTGGTAATTTAAAAAGTCCTGACTATCCAGTTGCTGCTCAATTAAGCAGTGACTGAACGGAAGAGTGAATGACATACTTTACCCCCAGCATGGAGTCTTATGGCAGCAACTTCAAAACACTGGATTTTTCAGCTATAATCTTCTTCAACTAAATAGGGATGTTGACTTCTTATATCTGTATTATAAGTATTGTGTATTGTGAGTATTACACTCATAATTCTTGATGACTGTTTCTCATAGATTCCTACTGTGGTAAGAATGAAAAAAAAAACATGCTGTGGGACAAAGGAAAGGGCTAGGAGGATGGCTTTTATCTGGATCTTGAAATAAGATCACAGTGGTAAAAATGTTCACTAATTGGGAGAAAGACTTCCTTAAAAGATAAAACAGAAGTGTGAGATTAGGAGCAACTTGTGGAACATTCAACTATTAGACTAAATGTGTAGTTATTTTAAAACAATGAATAACCATCAAAGTTCACATCATCACCCTGTGGACTTTATGATTTATGGCTTTCCAGAGCTAACTCTGGCAACAGTGTATAGAAAGACATAAGGCTAATAATTGTTGAGAGAGCCTGAATGTGCAGATGAAATGGAGATAGGTTTAACTTTCTAAATAAAGTTAAGAAGTTCTTTTCTATTTTAAAACAAAACCCTCCCTTTATTCATGTGATGAGGTATAAAAAAGAGGCCACTGGAGATGGTTAGCTGCCCTTAATCTGGGAGGTTATTTATAAGCAATATGCAAATGTTTAATTCTTATATCATTTTGCTATAAAGTTAAAGGGTATTCTGGATTTATACCTGAATCAGGATATAAAGAATACATTATTTAGGCTTTCTATGACAACCTTTTTATTTTCTAACAAATTATAGCTTATCCTGAGAACTATATTTTCTTCTTTGTTGACAAAAATAAAAAAGCCTTCAAAACCTTATAAATATCTACTTTATAACTTTACATAAGAGGTCATGTGGAATACTTTATTAGATTTTACCATTCACATCATAAAAATAACTTTTAATAAAATACCCTAGATTTCCATATTCAGAATCCTTATTGTTTTGTCCGGCCCTTTGTATCTTGTCAAAGTTGATTTTATGTATTCAACTATCTGTGTAGTTAAAAGTACATAATTAAGGAAGAGTAAATTTCAACAACTTGTCATTTTGGGGGGAAAATAATTTTTAAATAAGTGTACTGTACATGGCTGTATAAACATAAAAGTAGGATACATGCTGCTGTACAAAAACATATTTTGTTAGCTTGTAGGTGGCCACACAGGTTGGCCTGCCTTAAATGACTGGAAAATAAAGACTTCTTGTTTTGAGGTGATGATCTACACTGGTTTGGGGCAATAAACTTATTCATATTAAAAAAAAAAAAGAGTAGGCTCTGCAATTCATCACCTAACTTGATTTCAAGTTTTCTCTGCTTCTTGATTTTAATCTCTTGGGAGGGTGCCTTTCTTTTTGCTGATATCCAAGTACCTTGCTCTCAGGGAGATGCAAATAAAAACATTTCTGTAAATAAGGATTCCCCTGAGTCTCATGTGAAGTACTCACAGGCATCTTTTATAGTACAGGAAGTGCAAGCAAATAGAGAGGTTAAGGAAATTGCTTAAGGACATTCAGCAAGTTGGAGTCAAAGCCAGAAATAGTAAACAGGACTTCTCACTCCCAAGTTCTTGGTACAACTGCAAAATTTTGAACACTTTTTGATGGTGAAGAATGAGCCATCTTGGCATCATTTATTTCAATTCATTTTGGTGCTTAAGAAAGCAAGCATATACCAACAGACTTTATAAGGAAAATAAAGCCCAGAGCAGAAGGTATTATTAAACTTGAATTTAATTTTTACCCTTCTTTAATTCCTTCTTCTGTTCTCAGTCATCAGTTATAGGAACAAAAGGTGAAAAGTTAAATAAGGGATATTTTGGAATGGTGCAGGTGGGATGGCAGTAGTACTACCTTGGTACTATTTAGTTTTTAAAATTCAATTCAACACATATTCCTGAAGGATTTAGCCTATGTCATGGACTGTATAAATCTGCAAACAGGATTTAGACTTTGTCGCTATCTTTGAGGAGAGACAGACATGTAAACACATGCATAGTAATAAACTCTCTGAAGTGTGAACATTCAGGAGTGTACAGAGAAGTGGAGAAGCTCAGAGAATGTGTGCAGAATTTAAAATAAGATGTAGAATCAGGGAATGCTGTCTTAGGGTAGGTATACTTGGATTGAGCTTTGAAGGATTATAGTTTTAGCCAAAGGAAAAGTCAGAAGGGAAAACAAGGAAAAGGGATAATATTCATGAATGCAAAGATATGGGATTACAAATTTTATGCAGGGAATCATAATTCAGTAATGTGAGACTGTAGAGGAAGGTGGTTGAGAGCTGCAACTGAGGAGGTAGGAAGAGGATACAAAAGACTTTGTATACTAAAAGATCATGCTAAAATTCTTTTGGGCATAGAAGCCAGAGGAAGCTTTCATCAGTCACATGCATGATTTGCTTGTTAGATAGATAATCATGGTTTAAAGAAGACAAACTTAAGTGGTTAATGTAATAGTCCAGAAAGGACTGCTGAGTCAATGACTCAGGGAATCATAATCAGGATGGTGAGAAGGTAAGCTGAAAGAGATATGAATGAACCAAACACAGACTTTATACTCTTCACAAGAATTAGCTCAAAATGTGTCATGGACTGAAATGTAAAATGCAAAATTATAAAACTCTTAGATAACATAGGAGAAAATACAGGTGACCCTGTGATGGTAACTTTTTAGATGCAACACCAAAAGTACAATCCATGAGAGGGAATTGCTAAACTGGACTTCATTAAATTAAAAATTGCTCTGTAAAGGACAATGTCAAGAGAATAAGACAAGCCCCAGACTGAGAGAAAATATTTGTAAAAGATGCATCTGATAAAGGACTGTTCTTCAAAACATAAAGTGACTCTTAAAATCCAACCATAAGAAAAAATCTGGTGTAAAAAATGCCCAAAGAACTGGATACCTCCCCAAAGAAGATATTTAGATGGAATTAAGCATACCAAAAGATTTTCAACAACATATGTCACCAGATGGAAGTAAGCATATCAAAAGATTTTCAACATCATATGTCATCATATTGCAAATTAAAACAACAGTGAGAAACTTCAGCGTACCTATCAGAATGACCAAAATCCAGAACACTTACAGCATCAAATACCGGTAGGGATGTGAAGCAACAAGAAGTCTTCATTCATTATGGTGGGTATGCAAAATGCTACAGCCACTTTGGAAGACAGTTTGGTGGCTTCTTACAAAACTAACATACTCTTACAGAACAATCTGACATTTATACTTCCTGGATTTGAGAACTTATGTCTACACAAAAATCTGCATACAGATGTTTATAACACCTTTATTCATAATTGCCAATACTTGGAAGTGATCAGAATGTCCTTCAGTAGGTGAATGGGTAAATAAACAATGGTATATCCAAATAATGGAATATTCAGCTCTTAAAAATAAATGAACTATCAGGCCATGAAAATATATGGGAAACTTAGCTGCTTATTACTAAGTGAAAAAAGCCAATCTGAAAAGGCTATGTATTATATGATTCCAACTGTATGACATTCTGGAAAAGGCAAAACTATGAAGACAATAAAACGGATTGGTGATTTCCAGTGTTTAGTGGGGAGATAGTTATGAATATGTATAGCTCAGAAGATTTTTAGGGCAGTGCAATTACTGTATAATACTATAATAATGGATACGTGCCATTATGCGCTGGTCAAAACCCATAGAATTTACAACACCTAAAGTGAAACTTAAAGTAGACTAGACTGGGTTATAAGGATTTGTCAAGAGAGTTTCATGGATTCTAATAAACGTTGCACTATGGTGGGGATGTGAGTAGTGGGGAAGATGGTGTATGTGGCAGGGATGGGATAATGGGAATTACCTGTACTTCCCACTTAATTTTTCTGTGAACCTAAAACTTCTCTAAAAATAAAGTTGATTAAAAAAAAAAAAAGAATGATAAGAGTGTGTTGATTGACTATGGAATTTGAGGAAAAGGAGGAGTCTTTGTGTTCTCAAAAAACATAGAAAAAAAGAATATAGAAATTAAAGTTGTGGGAAGATGACAAATTAAGATTTTAGTTGCACATCATTGTATTCTCTAGGAAGCTCATGATGTGACTCAGCCTCAGAAAATATGTCAGACCTGGAAAACTTCAAACTTCTAAGTATATATACTGGAAATATTTCAAACCTGGAAATATTTCAAACTTCTGGAGTATTTCAAACCTGGAATATTTCAAACTTCTAAGTATATTCTAAGTATATATTCTAAGCATGTATTTCAAACTTCTAGAGTATTTTAAACCTGGAAATATTTTAAACTTCTAAATATAAATATATATTTAGAAGTTTAAAATATTTCCACAAAATATTTCCATAAAATATATATTATATATATATATATATATTTATATTTAGAAGTTTAAAATATTTCCAGGTTTAAATATATATATAATATATATTATATATTATATATATATAGCACTTAAAATCTTTAGAGTAGAAGAGATAAGCCAGGAAATGGAACTGAGGAAAAGAATAGTGAATCAGGGATGAATCTTAAGTTCTGGCAGAAAAATAAATATGGTGTCAAGAACTGGAGAGAAAAGTAGGTGTATAAATTGAATAGTCATCTAAATAAATAATATTTGTCTAGCAATTTATTTTTTTCCAAGGAATCTTCTTGTCTGACAATTTACTTGTGTCTCAAATTGAACTAGGGAGAGATACAGTGCCAATTTTTATAGTTTTTACAAGTTCATTTTTAGAAATTAAGGAATTGATCATTTCATAATCTACAGATTCTTTTTATTTAGTGCAACCTTAAATCATAGTTTCATTTTTTTTTGTTTTCTACATCATTCCTAAATTGTTTTCATCTATTCTATTTATTTATATTTTTACTGTGAATTACTCACCCAAATAATTATTCTTAGTACACAAATTTGCATCTCCAACTCTTTACTGAACATCTTCATTTGGACATTCCATAAATTTTCCTTTTGTGTTTTCATCCCTGTTAGTGGCAACCATGTTAATCCAATCATTAAAATCAGGAACCAGGGTGCCTGGGTGGCTCAGTTGGTTAAGCATCTAACTCTGGGTTTCTGCTCAAGTCATGATCTCATGGGTCCTGAGATCAGGTTTCAAGTGGGCTCCATGTGCAGGGAGGAGTTTACTTGATGATTCTATCCCTCTGCCCTTCCCCCCCCCCCACTCACGTACACATAACTCTCTAAAATAAATAAATAAATCTTAAAAAAAATTAGAATCTAAAAAATCACCCTTGGGCCTTCCTTTCTCCCTCAGTGCCCACACCCAGACATCATCAAAACCTATCACTTTTTCCTACCTTCTGGTCTTCCTGCTGTTTCCATTCTGTCTAGCAGTGCCTCTAGGTTAAAACATCATTTTTTTTCTTCCATAAACTATTATAACTGTTTACTAATTCTGCCTTTATTCTTACCTCTATTTAGGCCATTGGCTACACTGCAGACAGATCAGAGCCTGTCATTTAATCC
>PISX010030457.1:0-18686 GCA_004024625.1 Mellivora capensis | reverse complement strand
TGGAACAGAGTAGAGAGCCCAGATATGGACCCTCAACTCTATGGTCAAATAATCTTCGACAAAGCAGGAAAAAATATACAGTGGAAAAAAGACAGTCTCTTCAATAAATGGTGCTGGGAAAATTGGACAGCTATATGTAGAAGAATGAAACTCGACCATTCTCTTATACCGTACACAAAGATAAACTCGAAATGGATAAAGGACCTCAATGTGAGACAGGAATCCATCAGAATCCTAGAGGAGAACATAGGTAGTAACCTCTTTGATATCAACTTTGGTTTTCTTTTTCAACATTCCTCTGGCTGATTGGGGTCCTTTGTTGTTCCATATAAATTTCAGGATTATTTGTTCCATTTCTTTGAAAAAAAAATTGATGGTATTTTGGTAGGGATTACATTAAACATGTAGATTGCTTGAGGTAACATCGACATTTTCCACAATATTTGTTCTCTCAGTCCATGAACATAGAACATTTTTCCATTTCTTTGTGTCTTCCTCAATTTCTTTCCTGAGTACTTTATAGTTTTCTGAGTATAGATTCTTTGCCTCTTTGATTACAGTTATTCCTAGGTATCTTATGGTTTTGGGTGCAATTGTAAATGGGACCAACTCCTTAATTTCTCTTTCTTTTGTCTTGCTGTTGGTGTATAGAAATGCGACTGATTTCTGTGCATTGATTTTACATCCTGACACTTAACTGAATTCCTTACGAATTCTAGAAGTTCTGGAGTGGAGTCTTTTGGGTTTTCCACATAAAGTATCATACCATCTACAAAGAGTGAGAGTTTGACTTCTTTGCTGATTTGGATGCCTTTAATTTCTTTTTGTTGTCTGATTGCTGAGGCTAGGATTTCTAATATTATGTTAAATAGCAGTGGTGATAGTGGACATCCCTGCCATGTTCCTGACCTTGGGGGAAAAGCTCTCAGTTTTTCCCCATTGAGAATGATATTCATTGTGGGTTTTTCATAGATGGCTTTGATGATATTGAAGTATGTACCCTCTATCCCTACACTTTGCCGAGTTTTGATCATGAAAGGATGCTGTACTTTGTCAAATGCTTTTTCAGGATCTATTGAGAGTATCATATGGTTATTGTACTTTCTTTTATTAATGTGTTGTATCACATTGATTGATTTGCGGATGTTGAACCATCCTTGCAATCCAGGAATAAATCCCACTTGGAGGTGGTGAATAATCCTTTTAATGTACTGTTGGATCCTATTGGCTAGTATTTTGGTGAGAATTTTCACGTCTGTGTTCATCAAGGATATTGGTCTGTAATTCTCCATTTTGAAGGGGTCCTTGTCTGGTTTTGGGATCAAGGTAATGCTGGCCTCATAAAATGAGTTTGGAAGTTTTCCTTCCATTTCTATTTTTTTGGAACAGTTTCATGAGAATAGGTATTAATTTTTCTTTAAATATTTGGTAGAATTCCCCTGGGAAGCCATCTGGCCCTGGGCTCTTGTTTTTTGGGAGATTTTTGATGACTGTTTCAGTCTCCTAACTGGTTATGGGTCTGTTCAGGTTTTCTATTTCTTCCTGGTTCAGTTTTGGTAGTTTATATATCTCTAGGA
Organism: Mellivora capensis; assembly: GCA_004024625.1. Lineage (NCBI taxonomy): Eukaryota > Metazoa > Chordata > Mammalia > Carnivora > Mustelidae > Mellivora > Mellivora capensis. Next base: position 17,109 of record PISX010030457.1, on the reverse strand, counting down.
ATGCATCCATTTCTTCCCGATTGTCAAATTTGCTGGCGTATCATTGCTCATAATATGTTCTTATAATTGTATTTCCTTGGTGTTGGTTTTGATCTCTCCACTTTCATTCATGATTTTATTAATTTGGGTCCTTTCTCTTCTTTTTGATAAGTCTGGCCAGGGGTTTATCAATCTTATTAATTCTTTCAAAGAATCAGCTCCTAGTTTTGTTGATTTGTTCTACTGTTCTTTTGGTTTCTATTTCATTGATTTCTGCTCTGATATTTATTATTTCTCTTCTCCTGCTGGGTTTAGGCTTCCTTTGTTGTTCTTTCTCCAGCTCCTTCAGGTGTAGGGTTAGGTCGTGTACTTGAGAACTTTCTTGTTTCTTGAGAAAGGGCTTGTATTGCTATATACTTTCCTCTCAGGACCACCTTTGCTGTGTCCCAAAGATTTTGAACTGTTGTGTTTTCATTTTCATTTGTTTCCATGAATTTTTCCAATTCTTCTTTAATTTCCTGGTTGACCCATTCATTCTTTAGTAAGATGCTCTTTAGCCTCCATGTATTTGAGTTCTGTCCAACTTTCCTCTTGTGATTGAGTTCTAGCTTCAGAGCACTATGGTCAGAAAATATACAGGGAATTATCCCAATCTTTTGGTACCAGTTGAGACCAGATTTGTGACCCAGGATGTGATCTATTCTGGAGAATGTTCCATGTGCACTAGAGAAGAATGAATATTCTGTTGCTTTAGGATAGAATGTTCTGAATATATCTGTGATGTCCATGTGGTCCAGGGTATAATTTAAAGCCTTTGTTTCGGGTGCCTGTGTGGCTCAGTGGGTTAAAGCCTCTGCCTTCAGCTCGGGTTATGATCCCAGGGCCCTAGGATCGAGCCCCACGTTGGGCTATCTGCTCGGCAGGGAGCCTGCTTCCTCCTCTCTCTTTGTCTGCCTGCCTCTCTGCCTACTTGTGATCTCTGTCAAATGAATAAATAAAATCTTAAAAAAAATAAAGCCTTTGTTTCTTTGTTGATCTTTTGCTTGGATGATCTGTCAATTTCAGTAAAGAGGGTGTTAAAGTCCCCTACTATTATTGTATTATTGTCTATGTGTTTCTTTGATTTTGTTATTAATTGGTTTATATAATTGGCTGCTCCCATGTTGGGGCATAGATATTTAAAATTGTTAGATCTTCTTGTTGGACAGATGCTTTAAATATGCTATAGTGTCCTTCCTCATCTCTTATTATAGTCTTTGGTTCAAAATCTAATTTATCTGATGTAAGGATTGCCACCCCAGCCTTCTTTTGATGTCCATTAGCAAGGTAAATTGTTTTCCACCCCCTCACTTTAAATCTGGAGGTGTCTTTGGGTCTAAAATGGGTTTCTTATAGACAGCATATTCATGGGTCTTGTTTTTTTTCTCCATTCTGATACCCTGTGTCTTTTGATTGGGGCATTTAGCCCATTAACATTCAGGGTAACTAAGGAGAGATATGAATTTAGTGCCATTGTATTGTTTGTACGGTGACTCTTATGTATATTGTCTCTGTTCCTATCTGGTCTACTATTTCAGTCTTTCTCTTTGCTTAGAGGACCTATAGGGCTGGTTTGGTGTTTGTAAATTCTTTTAATTTTTGTTTGTCCTGGAAGACTTTTTTTTCTCTCCTTCTATTTTCAATGACAGCCTAGCTGGATATAAAATTCTTGGCTGCATATTTTCCTCATTTGGTGCTCTGAATATATCATGCCAGTCCTTGCTGGCCTGCCAGGTCTCTGTGGATAGGTATGCTGCCAATCTAATATTTCTAACATTGTCTGTTACAGACTTCTTGTCCCGAGTTTCTTTCAGGATTTTCTCTTTGTCACTGAGACTCAGAAGTTTAACTACTAGATGATGGGGTGTGGACCTATTTTTATTGATTTTGAGGGGTGTTCTCTGTGCCTCCTGGATTATGATGCTTGTTCCCTTTTCCATATTAGGGAAATTCTCTACTATAATTTGCTCCAGTATATCTTCTGCCCTTGTCTCTCATTCTTCTTCTGGGATCCCAATTATTCTAATATTGTTTCATCTTATGGTATCACTTAACTTTCAAATTCTCCCCTTTTTGTCCAGTAGTTGTTTATCTCTCTTTTGCTCAGCTTCTTTATTCTCCATTATTTGGTCTTCTTTACCACTAATTATCTCTTCTGCCTCATTTATCCTAGCAGTAAGAGCCTCCATTTTTTATTGCACCTCATTGATAGCTTTTTAAATTTCAAACTGGTTAGATTTTAGTTCTTTTATTTCTCCAGAAAGGGATTATCTAATACCTTCCATGGCTTTTTCAAGCCCAGCTAGCACCCTGATAATCATTCTGAACTCTAGTTCTGACATATTACCAATGTCCATTTGATTAGGTCCCTAGCCATCAGTAGTGCCTCTTGTTCTTTTTTTTTCTTTTGTGGTGAGTTTTTCCACCTTGCCATTTTATCCAATTAAGAATATATGAACGAGAGAATAAAATACTGAAAGGATGGCAAAGACCCCAGAAAAATATATGCTAACCAAATAAGAAGAGATATGAAACTGGGGGAAGGAAGGGAGAAAAATAAAAATTAAAAAAAATATATATTAGATTGGTGAATAGAACAGAGCCACCCACTTGATTTTGGGTGTATTCTGGTCTCTTAGAAGAAATTACTTCCCAAAATTTTAAGGAAAAAACTACTTACATGTATATAAAAATAAGGGTAAACCTGATGAAGGGATGGAATATGACTATAAAGATGAAAATTAAAAAAAGATCCTAAAAAAGGAATTGATAAGTTGGTTGGAAAAGGAAAAAAAGGAGAGGAGAGAATGTGATCAGGCTGGAGGCTAAAACAAAGCCATGTGCTAAATTTAGGGTATATTTTGTTCTATTAGAAGAAATTGTATCCTAAAATTTTCAAGGAAAAAACCCTATATGTGTACAAAAAATTAGGTTAAATACAATGAAGGGACAAAACATGACTACAAGAATGAAAATGTAAGATTTTTAAAAATATTTATTAATTTTTTGGATGTGTTTTCAGTGTTCCAGAATTCATTTTTTATGCACCACACCCAATGCTCCATGCAAAACATGCCCTCCATAATATCCACCACCAGGTTCACCCAATCTCCCTCTTCCCTCCCCTCTAAAACCCTCAGATGGTTTTTCAGAGTCCACAGTCTCTCATGGTTTGTCTCCCCCTCCAATTTCCCTCAACTCCCTTCTCCTCTCTGGAAGAGATTATGCTGAGTGAAATAAGTCAAGCAGAGAGACACAATTATCATATGGTTTTGCTTATTTGTTGAGCATAAGTTTTTTTTTAAAGGTATTATTAAGATAAAATAGTTAGAAAACATTAAAAGAGGAAAGAGGAAAAGTTAAAAGAAATAGAATAAGGAAAAAAAATTAAAAATTTTAACTTTGCAAGACTAAAGGATCATGGGAAAAAAGCCATGAATTCTATGTGTTACTTTCCCCTAGTTCGGGAGTTCCACAGTTCACATTGATTGGTGAACTTGGTCTTGGCTGGATGTTCTTGTTGATCTTCTGGGGGAGTGCAACCTGTTGCACTGATTCTCAAATGTCTTTGCCCAAGGTGGAATTGCACCACCCTTGCCAAGGTCCAGGCTAAGCAATCAGCTCAGGTTCGCTCTCAGGAGCTTTTGTTCCCTGAACACTTTCCTTAGAGCTTTGGAGGATGGGAATGAAAATGGTGGCCTCCCAATCTCTGGCCCAGAGGAAATGAGAGCTTGGGTCCCCACTCCTCAGTGCACCCTCAGAGAAAAGCAGTCAATCCCTCCTGTCTCCTTGGTCTCCGGCCGTGCTCCGAGATCACCCAACCTGTGACCGAGTGTTTCTATCTCTGGTGCATGGACTCATTTGGAGATTCCAAGCCCAGCAGATTCATGCTGCATGCTCCAGTGCCACTCCTTCTGGATAAGGAAGGTGGGTCTCCCCAGATCTGCCACTTGTGGGACCCTTGCTCAAAGAGCAATGGGCCAACTGTGCTTCGGATCACGGTTTAAGGTAACCCTGAGCTGAGAGCCCACTGTTCGGCTTTGTCTCTGCAGGCAGCTTCCCCAGTCCAATACCTGGGAGCTCTGCTGCACTCAGACACCCCTGGTCTTTCTGTGACCCTGCGGGACCTAAGACCACACTGTTCCTGTGAGAGTTCTACCCCCACTTAGCCTCTGGAGTGACGTTGCTCAGTGGAGCAGACTTCTAAATGTTCTGATTTTGTGCTCTGCTGCCCCACTGCTTGCTGGGAGCCCCCCCCCCCCATCTATCTTGCCATTGCTTCGGATTCATTTCTCCACACATCCTTCCTTCCAGAAAGTGGTTGATTTTCTGTTTCTAGAATTGCTGCTCTTCTTCCCTTCTATCTCTGTTTAGTTTGTAGGTGTTTGGAATAGTTTGATAATTATTTAGCTGAACTTCTGGGACCTAATGATATTTCAGTCTGCTACTTCTCCTCCATCTTGCTTCCTCCTCTTGATTCTTCATTCTTAATGCTCATTTCTCCCAGCATTCATCCTGTAGGATTTCATGGAGTGGTAAACCTACATCTTAGGTTTAATGATGCCTCTGTCTCTGACTACCAGCATGAGGTTGGACAAATCATTTCTCTGGGTTTCAGTATCTGCATGTGAAAAAGGAGAGAGCTGGACTAGATTGGTGGCAAATGCAAGGCAAGTATTCACATCTCTCCTCACCCATGCACAAACCAGACAGTGCTAATTGATTGTACAACTTCTTGCCCACTGAGTTTGGGTGCAGGCTCAGAATCCTCTGAATCCTGCCTGCCAGGCAACCATTAAAATGAACTGAGTTAGCATTGAGGATGAAACCAATTAGCCATTCTGGCAGTAGATGGTTTCTGAGTTCCCTTCCAGCTATCCTTTGTTCTCTGGTTTTAAAAGGTCAGGACTGTGAGGAGAGCATCCTACAGGCTGTTATGATCCTAAGTGTGGAACCAGCTACATAACTCGGGACAGCCAGGGCATTGATGATGCTCAGCAGTTCCTTTAAGGCAGTGTTTCCCAGTTTTGGCTGAACATTAGAAGCATCTTGGCAGCTTTAAAAAAAATATTGAGGTACAGGTATATCATACATATGGTAAAGTGCATACATTTTAGGTGTGGAGCTTGATGGATTTTACATGCATATGTATTTGTGTAACCACTATTCTAATCAAGACAGAACATTTCTTGCAACCCCAAAGGAGGTCTTCTTTCCCTTTTCATTAATACCCTATAGGTAACCACTATTCTGTTTTCTCCTCCACTGATTAGTTTCTGATCTTGAATTTTGTATAAAGTGTGTAGTCTTTTGTGTCTAGCTTTTGAAATTCACCCATGTTGTTGAGTGCATTGGTAGCTAGCTTAGTTATATTGACACTTAGTATTTCACTGTGTGAATATATCATGCACTGTTTATTAATAATAATAATAATATTATTATTATTATTATTTATATCCATTTTCCTGTTGATGGGTGTTTGGAATGTATCCAGGTTTGCACTGTTATGAGTGGAGCTGCTCTAAGCATTCCATACTTACCTTCTGGTAGACATATGCTCTCATTTTTCTAGGAGTGAAGTGCCTTGCTGGGTCTGAGGGCACAGGTACAGCTAATCTTCATTATTTGTAGATTCTGTATTGGAAATTTGCTAAAATACATTTGTGGCCCCAAAAGTTGATACCCATACACTTTTGCAGTCATTTGTGGCCATGTGCAGAGTGGTAGAAAATTCGAGTTGCTCTTTCCAGCTGAGGTCAAACAAGGAAACTGCCTTTTTGTTTCAGCTCTCATTCTGAAAGCAACTGTTTTCACTATATATTTAGTGCCATTTTTTTTTTTACATTTCTGTGCTTTTTGTTGGTAATTTCAATGTTTAAAATGGCCCCAAGCCAAATGTTGAAGTACTGTCCATGTTCCTAAGATCAAGAGGCTGTGATGTGTCTTACTGAGAAAATACATGTGTTAGATAAGTTTCGTTCAGGCATGAGTGATAGTGCCATTGGCCATGAGTTCAATGCAAATGAATCAACAATATATATAAGATAAGACGTCTTTAAACAGAAACACACATAAAACAAGGTTATGTATTGATTGGCTGATGAAAATGTTATGGCCAGAGGCTCATGGAAGCCTAAGCCTGTATTTTCCCCAAGAGCAGCAGTTAGTAATCTAACTCAGTAATCATCATGACTTTATAGGACACAACTACTGCAAACAATGAGAACTGACTGTATGTTCAATTTTAATAAATAATGTTCAATAATTTGCTTAAGTTGTATCACCTGAGGAGATTTTAAAACTCCCCTTGGTCAAGCCACACCCAGACCAATTAAATTAGTATCTCTGGTTGGGGGACCCAGAGACAGTGGTCTTAAAGTCAGTGATTGTCACTGATAGAAATACAAGAGAAGACTGGATAGTCACAACAGGGAACACTGTGTATATATATACATATATCTGTATATATATATGTGAGTGTGTGTATATATATATAGTGTTGTTATATATGTATATATTTATATATCTGTTACTAGATGAATGGTTGTTGCTTTCACATGCATGTATTATTTAAAAAAAAGATTTTATTTATTTATTTGAGAGAGAATGAGAGAGTGTGCAAATGGGGAGGGCCAGAGGGAGAAGTGGATTCCCCACTGAGCAGGGAGCCTGATGTGGGACTTGATCCTGGGATTCTAGGATCATGATCTGAGCTGAAGGCAATCACTTAACCAACTGAGCCCCCCAGGCATCCCAACTTGCATGTATTATTTTGGGTTCTTTTTATTAAGTGTTTCACTCTTTCTGTATGGTTTGTGCATTTAAAAACATACAACCAATGGGCAAAAAACAATCTCTTGCCTGGAAGATAAATGACATGAACTGTCCCCATAGCAAGGTGCAACTTTAACTCACAGGTCTCGGCTTGATTGTAAAAAGCAAACAACCACTTGGCCAACAGAAGTAATTACCTACCAGGCACATGTGCATCTCTCAGCACCTTTAATCTTGAGCAAAGGGAGAAAAGGGAAGTCATGTAGCAATCAGAAAGTTGCTGCAATAGGAAGCCAAGGTGAGGATTGATTTCCAAGTGCAAAAGAACAGCTCTGTGTTATTAAGAAATCAGTAGCTCCTGTCAAAGCCAGCAGTGCCACTTTCCACTAAAGTCTTCACAAACTTAGCTGAAAAAAAATCAAACTTCCACTATCCAAGAGGATTTGCTCTGTTGTTGAAATAATTATAACTGCTTCGGTTAGATGGTGAGATTGTAAGATCCACTTCTCATTTACCAAGACAACCAAGAGCTGCTTAATGCACTTTCTTTACCTGGCCTTCAGGCACCACCTGAAGGTATCTAGGTATTTGCCTCCAGGTGGGAAGTCCCAACCATTAGGGTGAATTGGAAATTGCTGAAGGCCTGTCTGAGTTGCCTAGCAATTCTCAAATTGTGGTTCCCAGACCACAACAACAGTATCACCTGGAACTTGTTAGACATGCAAATGTTCAGGTACCACCCCAGTACAGTTGCCAGAGAACACAGTATGCCCAGTTAAATGAGAACTTCAGATAAATAACAATGATTTGTTAAGATAAAAAACAAGGATTTTTTTCTCTTTTAGTATAAGTATGTTCCAAGCAATATTTGGGACTGAGTATTTATAATATTTGGGACTGTTTAACTGAAATTCAAATATAACTGGGAGTCATGTATTTTTATTAGCAAATCTGATGACCCTACATCCCAGACCTATGGAATCCAAAACTCTGGGGGTGGGGCTCAGCAAAATGTATTTCTAGGAACTGCCCCAGTGATTTGTATGTATGCTAAAGCTTAGGGACCATTGCTCCAGTCAGCTTTCTATCCTACCTAGTTGATCAAGGAAAGGATTAATTTTACAGCAGTCACATCTCAGTGATTGGATTTTTAAAAAATTAATTAATTGGTTAATTAATTAATTTTTCATTATTATGTTCAATTAGCCAAAATTTTAATAGCAAGAAGTATCTGAGAGCTAAGCCCATTTTTTTTCTTTTCAGATTGAAACTAAATAACTCATTATCTAAGTCCCTTTGTAAATCATATTGGGCAGGGCCCCATTTTCAGTCTCTGATTGACTTTCTCTCTAGGTACAGGTGGATGCTTCTCTAGGTACAGGTGGAGCACATTTCCTGGGTTTTGGTGGCTGTCCCCATTGCAGTTTGCTATTGCATGGGACCTCTGACCATACAGGTGGCAAGGTTGTATTTGGGACCCATGGTAAGATCGATGTACAGACTTCTTTGTCTTCATTGTTGCCACACCACAGTAGCTGTTGTACTTTTTTTTACCTCTGGGAGCCCATGAAAGTCTTGTCTCATCTGAATAAGATGACAGTTAATATAATGATGCCATTCCTGTGCTTCTTTTCACAGCAGCACATACTGCTTCACTATAGGAACCCACTATTACAGAGTGTCTGAGCATGATAGGTCTGGGGCAAAATAACTAGAGTCTGAGTAATGGTGATAACTAACAATAACCAGCATTTATTGAGCACCTACTATATGCTAGGCATTATGCTATGTGCATAACATATAACAAAGAGGGATTATTAGTCATCATAATATCCCTGTGAATTCAGGAGTATTTTCCTCATTTTAAGGTAAGGAAGTTGAATTTTAGCAAGGGCATATAACTTGCTTACATTCACACAACTGGGAAATGAAATTTTTGAATGCCCATTTGTCCAACTCCACAGCAGTGCTCTAAACCATAATGTCCATTTTTTTTCTTGGGAAATTAACATTTCCCAATTAATTAATTAAATTAAAAGCCTCTGTGCTAAATATCACATTCAATGACCCATATCAGGCTCCTATTGTGGGCAGGCACTGTGCTAGGTGCTATGGGAATCAGAAGTACCTCAGATACAGTCCCTGTACTCTGAGAGTCATACATGGGTGATGGGGCAATATGTTTGAAATAACAACCACTATCTCTCCTCCTGTGTATTTATCCTCCCTTCTGAAGCCAGCTCTTTACACTCATGCAAGGACTGGACAGTACAAAACACAAAAGAAAGGAATATCTCTTCTTGGCTCTTAAATTTTGGAAGTTCAGTACTTTGGAGGATGGGAAGGACTCCCCAGATGGGTAAAATATTTAGGAGAACACTTCATGAGGGGAGCAACTTTTTCCCGTCTTAGGCTAGAAAAGGATTTTCAGGGTAGAAAGGGAGAGATAGTTCAAAGAAAGTGAGAGTTTTGGGTTGTGTTTCCTGTATCGTGTCCTAGGAAGGCATTAGACAATCCCTCTCTCCCACTGATGGTTGTGTGGACTACATGAATAGGGCGGCCAGAGTGGGGCTAAGAAAGATGGCAAGTACCAGAATAGAAATGGCAATGCTAGTATCTGGGCAGGCAAGGCTTTGGATGCTCTTATGGAGTTTCATACACTTCAGCATGGCGCAGTCCCAGACAATGAACTTTTATGTACCCCAAATGGGCACTGAAATAGCATTGAGAACTTCTAGACATGAAAGAACCACAGAAGGGAAGAAGGGATGTCTCCATGACAATGTATATGGACGATGCCTACATTAGGACTTTTCAGTGTGGAGGGATGACACTGAAAATCAGATGGTCCTTTCCCAGTAATGGCACCAGTCTTAGCTCCCCCAAAACTTAGATGCCATCCCTGGAAAGTAACTGCAAGTTAACTGAGATAAAGTTTCTGCAATTTAGGCTGAATGGGGACTTGAAATAGAAATTAAGACTAATGATAGGAAAAGAGCAACCATTGCCTGGCTCATTTGTGCCAGGAAAATTTCTGGAAGACTTTGGAATTAGTGAAAAAGATCACTGGGTATCCTGTCTAGGGCACCCTTCCAGGCTATCTTAGCCTTACATTGCCTTAGAGCTATCTCGAAGCTCTATACATTATAGCAAAATTATAGTAATTCAAATGATTCTTGTCCATAGAAATATAAATAGTGTCCATTAATTGCAATTCATGCAATTGTCAATGCAATTAATTATTGCCCAGTGGGTATTGGCCAGTTTTGCATCTGTTTATAGATTGGTTTCAGCATTTTTGATTGTCTATATATGTGGGTGTTTTTAAAATTCTCTTTTGAGCTGATTACAGCATCTTACTGGTTCCCTCATTAATTGATGAGTTAAGTTAATTTTTGATGTGTATTCATTTTATAACTGTATGAGAATCATAGTTTTTACCTTTGAAAAAATTATCTTTGACTTCTGATTTCTGGTCTGTGTGTAAGGAACTTAGAAGTCTTCACTCCCTCTAAACAACCAGTAAAAATCTGAGCAAAATGAAAAATCAAAAAACTCTTCTTAGGTTTGTCAGAGAAGTGAGGTCACAGGGCATACTGATACCACAAAATTGGAGAGATGGACAGGTCGATACAGAGAATCACAACTTACTGGTTCAGAAACCCCAAGCAAAAACCTCCATGGATACCAGTTCCATGGTAGGAAAACCTGAATTATAATTGGTGATTTGCTGGAGACTCAGTGTGGGCAAGTCTGAGAGATAAAAACTTCAGGGAGACCAGGTATTTTGGGGCCCCCACACTTTTGCAACTTTTATCTCCAGGAGCTCTACAAGTTTCTCACAGTGAAGATGGAGAAAAATCCCCTCAAGCTTCCCACTGGAGAAGCCATTTTGAAACCCCAACACCATTTTGTTCTTCTCAACAATGTTTGCACTCCACAGATGCTCTTTTACCAGAGCCTAATCTGTTGGGGTTTTATCAGAACCTAAGGAACCTAGAGGAAGCAAAATAGCCAATTTCAGGCTCCATTAGCCATCCTATACCATGTAAAGGGGTGGGGCAAAACACAGAGAAGCACTTATAAAGTTCAGAGCCAGTGATCTTGTAAGTGAAATGAATAACAATGATATGTTATTATAAGGCTCTTGTACTACCTATGAAACAGCGCAGCATATCATTTGGAAGTAAACTTGGGTTAGTTATAAATGTATAGGGCAAACTCCAGTGTAACCACTAAAAAGAAAAAAAAAGTAAAAAGGAAGTGTAATGAATATGCTCTGAAAGGAGAGAAAATGAAACATATAAAATGCTCAATTAAAACCACAAAGGCAGAAAGAGTGGAAGACAAAAAAGGAACACAGAACAAAGTTTTCTATTTTCAAATATATGTTGTGTATAAGAAACACACTTTATTTTTTTTTAATTTTTAAAAAGATTTAATTTATTTGAGAGAGAGACAGACAGACAGACATTGCATGAGCGGGGGTGGGTGGGTATTGAGGAGCACAGGGAGGAGCAGACTCCCCACTGAGCAGGGAGCCCAATGTGGGGCTCAATCCCAGAACCCTGAGACCACAACCTGAGCCAAAGACAGCAGCTTAACTGAGTCACCCAGGAACCCCAAGAAACATTATTTTATTTTAATTAATTAGTGTACGTATGCATATATGTATGTATGTAATGTTAGTCACCATACAGTACATCATTGGTTTTTGATGTAGTGTTCCATGATTCATTGTTTGCGTGTAACACCCAGTGCTCCACGCAATCCATGCCCTCCTTAATATCCATCACGAGGTTAACCAATCCCCTCATTCCCCCCTTCTAAAACCCTCAGTTTGTTTCTTGGGAGTCCATAGTCTTTCACTGTTTGCCTCACCCTCTGATGCCCCCCCTTCATTTTTCCCTTCCTTCTACTAATATCCTCCATGCTATTCCTTATGTTCCATATATAAGTGAAACCATATGATAATTGACTTTCTCTGCCTGACTTATTTCACTTAGTATAATCTCCAGTTCCATCTATGTTGATGCAAAAGTTGGGTATTCATCCTTTCTGATGTCTGAGTAATAGTCAGTTGTATATATGGACAACATCTTTTTCATCCATTCATCTGTTGAAGAGCATCTTGGCTCTTTCCACAGTTTGGCTCTTGTGGACATTCCTGCTATGAACTTTGGGGTGCATGTGGCCCTTCTTTTCACTACATCTGTATCTTTGGGGTAAATACCCAGTAGTGCAATTGCTGGGTCATAGGGAAGCTCTATTTTTAACTTTTTGAGGAATCTCCGCACTGTTTTCCAAAGTGGCTGTACCAACTTGCATTCCCACCAAAAGTGTAAGAGGGTTCCCCTTTCTCCACAACCTATCTAACATTTGTTGTTTCTTGCCTTGCCAGTTTTTGGCATTCTAACTGGTGTAAGGGGGTATGTCATTGTGGTTTTGATTTGAATTTCCCTGATGGCTAGTGATGATGAACATTTTTTCATGTGTCAATTAGCCATTCGTATGTCTTCTTTTGAGAAGTGTCTGTTCATGTCTTCTGCCCATTTTTGGACGTGATTATTTGTTTTTTGGATGTTTGAGAAGTTCTTTATAGATCTTGGATCCAAGCCCTTTATCTGTAGTGTCATTTGCAAATATTTTCTCCCACTCTGTGGGTTGTCTCTTTTTTTTGTTGACTGTTTCCTTTGCTGTGCAGAAGCTTTTTGTCTTGATGAGGTCCCAGAAGTTCATTTTGCTTTTGTTTTCCTTGCCTTTGGAGATATTGTGATGAAAGAAGTTGCTGTGGCCAATGTCAAAGAGGTCACTGCCTATGTTCTTCTCTAGGACTTTGATGGATTCCTGTCTCACATTGAGGTCTTTCATCCATTTAGAGTTTACACTTGAGAAACACATTTTAAGTATAAAGACACATATAGATCAAAAGCAAAGGGATGGAATAAGATATACCAAGCTAACACTAATAAAAAGAAAGTTGGAGTGGCTATATTAATTTCAGACAGAGTAAACTTCAAAGTAAGGAAATTTTTCAGGCATGAAGAGAGGCATTGCATAGTAACAAATGAGACATAATGATCCTTAATGCATATGCATATAACAACAGTGTGTCAAACTACACTGACAGGCAAAAACTGACAGAATTGCAAGAACTAGGTGAATGCATTAAAACAGTTGGGGATTCAAACCTCTCTATCAGAAATGGACAGATCTATCAGGCAGAAAAGGAGTAAGGGTATTACTGACCTCAATAACACCACCAATTACCTAGATATAATTGACACTTATAGAGCTCTTCATCCAACACCAGCAGAGTATGTATTTTTCCAAGTTCATGTGGAAATTTCACCAATATAGACCACATTTTTTGTTATAAAACACACCTTAACAAATTTAAAAGGCTAGAAATTATACAGTGTGTATTCTTAGACCAGAAAAGAATTAAACTAGAAATCAATAACAGAAGTATAGCTAGAAAATATAAAAATACTTAGAGATTAATTAACATACTTCCAGAGAGTGCATGAGTCAAAGAAGAAATTTCAAGAGGAGTTAAAAAATACTTTGAACTAAATGAAAATGAAAATATAACCTTGCAGATTTTGTGGGAGTCAGTGAAAGTAGTACTTGGAGTGAAATTTGTAACATTAAATATTTATATTAGAAAAGAAGAAAGATCTAAAATGAATAAACTATGTTTCCTCCCTAAGAAATTAGAAAAATTAGAAAAAGAAAAGCAAATTAAATCCAAAGGCAGAAGAAAAGAAATAATTAAAAAAAAAAGAAGCAAAAAATCAATGAAATTGAAAACAGGAACTCAACACAGAAAATGAATTAAACCAAATGCTGATTCTTTGAAAAGACAATGAAGTCTCTCCAAGGCTAACTAAGGAAAAAAAATACACAATTTATTAACATCAGAAATTATTAACATCAGAAGTAAAAGAGAAGACATCACTACAGATGATATGGACATTAAAAGAAAAATAAAAGAACACTATGAACAACTCTGTGCCAATTCTTTGAAAGACACAATTTGTCCATACTCACACAAAAAGAAATAGACAATCTGAATAGGTCTTCATATATTGAATCAATCAATTTACCAAAATGAATCAATAATTAATAACTTTCCAAAACAAAGAATGCCAGGCCCAGATGGATTCACTGGTGAATTCTATCAAACATTTAAGGAAGAAGTTATTCCAGTTCTCCATAATTTCTTTCAGAAGATAGAAGCTTTCTAACTCATTCTATGAGGTCAGCATAATGCTGTACTAATGCCAGACAAAGACATTACAAGAAAACTACATACCAATATGAACATACATGCAAAAAAATCCTCAAAAATATTAGTGAATCTGGAGTGCCTGGGTGGCTCAGTGGGTTAAGCCTCTGCCTTCGGCTCAGGTCATGATCTCAGGGTCCTGGGATTGAGCCCCGCATCAGGCTCTCTGCTCAGTGGAGAACCTGCTTCCCCTCTCTTTTTCTCTCTGCCTGCCTCTCTGCCTACTTGTGATTTCTCTCTGTCAAATAAATAAATAAAATCTTTAAAAAAATTAGTGAGTCAAATCTAACAATGTATAAAAATAATTATTAAGGCACGCATGTGATATGATGAACATTGGGTATTATACACAACTAATGAATAATTGAACACTACACCAAAAATTAATGATGTACTATATGTTGGCTAATTGAGTTTAAATTAAACAAAAGAGAAAAGAAAAAAAGAGAACTACTTACAATGACCAAGTGGGATATATCAGAGATATGTAATGCTGATTCAACATTTGGAAATAATTAATGTAATTCATCATATCAATAAGCTAAAAAAGTCACATGATCATTTCAATAGATGCAGAAAAAGCATTTGAAAAATCTAATACCATTCATGATTTATTTTTCATTTTTTAAAATTTAATTTCTTTTCAGTGTAACAGAATTCATTGTTTATGCACCACACCCAGTGCTGCATGCAGTACGTGCCCTCCATAATACCCACCACCAAGCTCATCCAACCTCCCACCCCCCGCCCCTTAAAAACCCTCAGATTGTTTTTCAGAGTTCATCTCCCCCTCCAATTTCCCTCAACCCCTTCTCCTCTCCATCTCCCCATGTCCTCCGTGTTATTTCTTATGCTCCACAAATAAGTGACACCATATTATAATTGACTCTCTGCTTGACTTATTTCACTCAGCATAATCTCTTCCAGTGTGTCCATGTTGATACAAAAGTTGGGTATTCATCCTTTCTGATGGAGGCATAATACTCCATAGTGTATAGGCCCAAATTAATAAAATTATGAATGAAAAGGGAGAGATCACAACTAACACCAAGGAAATAGAAACAATCATCAGAAGTTATTATCAACAGTTATATGCCATTAAGTTAAGCAACCTAGATGAAATGGATGCATTCCTGGAAAACTATAAATTCCCAAAATTGAACCAGGAAGAAATTGACAACCTGAATAGACCAATATCTAGTAACGAGATTGAAGCAGTGATCAAAAACCTCCCAAAAAACAAGAGCCCAGGACCTGCTGGATACCCTGGGGAATTCTACCAAACTTTCAAAGAAGAAATAACACCTATTCTTCTGAAGCTGTTTCAAAAGATTGAAGGAGAAGGAAAACTTCCAGACTCTTTTTATGAAGCCAGCATTACCCTGATCCCCAAATCAGGCAAAGACCACACCAAAAAGGAGAATTTCAGACCAAGATCACTGATGAATATGGATGCTAAGATTTTCAACAAGATCCTAGCAAATAGGATCCAATAGCACATTAAAAAGATTATCCACCATGACCAGGTGGGATTCATCCCTGGCTTACAAGGGTGGTTCAACATTCGCAAATCAATCAATGTGATAGAACAAATCAATAAGAGAAGAGAGCAGAACCACATGGTCCTCTCAATTGATGCAGAAAAAGCATTTGACAAAATCCAGCATCCATTCCTGATTAAAATGCTTCAAAGTATAGGGATAGAGGGAACATTCCTGAATTTCATAAAGTTTATCTATGAAAGACCCACAGCAAATATCATCCTCAGTGGAAAAAAGCTCACAGCCTTCCCGTTGAGATCAGGAACACGACAAGGATGCCCACTATCACCACTCTTGTTCAACATAGTACTAGAAGTCCTAGCAACAGCAATCAGACAACAAAGAGAAATAAAAGGTATCCAAATTGGCAGTGAAGAAGTCAAACTCTCTCTCTTCACAGATGACATGATTCTTTATATGGAAAACCCAAAAGCCTCCACCCCCAAACTACTAGAACTCATACAGCAATTCAGTTACATGGCAGGATACAAAGTCAGGGTACAGAAATCAGTGGCTTTCTTATACAGTAACAATGAAAACACAGAAAGGGAAATTAGAGAATAGATTCCATTTACTATAGCACCAAGAACCATAAGATACCTGGGAATAAACCTAACCAAAGAGGTAAAAGATCTGTACTCAAGGAACTACAGAACACTCATGAAAGAAACTGAAGAAGACACAAAAAGATGGAAGACCATTCCATGTTCTTGGATCAGAAGAATAAACATTGTTAAAATGTCTATACTGCCTAGAGCAATCTATACTTTTAATGCCATTCTGATCAAAATTCCACCAGTATTTTTCAAAGAGCTGGAGCAAATAATCCTAAAATTTGTATGGAATCAGAAGAGACCCCAAATTGCTAAGGAAATGTTGAAAAACAAAAACAAAACTGGGGGCATCACGTTACCTGATTTCAAGCTTTACTACAAAGCGGTGATCAACAAGACAGCATGGTACTGGCACAAAAACAGACACATAGACCAGTGGAACAGAGTGGAGGGCCCAGTTATGGACCCTCAACTCTATGGTCAATTAATCTTCAACAAAGCAGGAAAAAATATACAGTGGAAAAAAGACAGTCTCTTCAATAAATGGTGCTGGGAAAATTGGACAGCTATGTGTAGAAGAATGAAACTCGACCATTCTCTTACACCATAAACAAAGATAAACTCAAAATGGATAAAAGGCCTCAATGTGAGATAGGAATCCATCAGAATCCTAGAGGAGAACATAGGCAGTAACCTCTTCGACATTGGCCACAGCAACTTCTTTCAAGATATGTCTCCATGTGTTGAGTTTGAGAAGTTCTTTATAGATCCTGGATATCAACCTTTTGTCTGTACTGTCATTTGCAAATATCTTCTCCCATTCCGTGGGTTGCCTCTTTGTTTTGTTGACTGTCTCCTTTGCTGTGCAGAAGCTTTTGATCTTGATGAAGTCCCAAAAGTTCATTTTTGCTTTTGTTTCCTTTGCCTTTGG
>PISX010030456.1:0-18664 GCA_004024625.1 Mellivora capensis | reverse complement strand
ATTTGCAAATGACAGTACAGACAAAAGGTTGATATCCAGGATCTATAAAGAACTTCTCAAACTCAACACACGCAAAACAGATAATCACATCAAAAAATGGGCAGAAGATATGAACAGACACTTCTCCAATGAAGACATACAAATGGCTATCAGACACATGAAAAAATGTTCATCATCACTAGCCATCAGGGAGATTCAAGTTAAAACCACATTGAGATACCACCTCACACCAGTTAGAATGGCCAAAATTAGCAAGACAGGAAACAATGTGTGTTGGAGAGGATGTGGAGAAAGGGGAACCCTCTTACACTGTTGGTGGGAATGCAAGTTGGTGCAGCCACTCTGGAGAACAGTGTAGAGATTCCTCAAGATGTTAAAAATAGAGCTTCCCTATGACCCTGCAATTGCGCTACTGGGTATTTACCCCAAAGATACAGATTTGGTGAAAAGAAGGGCCATCTGTACCCCAATGTTTATAGCAGCAATGCCCACAGTCGCCAAACTGTGGAAAGAACCAAGATGCCCTTCCACGGACGAATGGATAAGGAAGATGTGGTCTGTATACACTATGGAGTATTATGTCTCCATCAGAAAGGATGAATACCCGACTTTTGTATCAACATGGATGGGACTGGAAGAGATTATGCTGAGTGAAATAAGTCAAGCAGAGAGAGTCAATTATCATATGTTTCACTTGTTTGTGGAGCATAACAAATAACACGGAGGACATGGGGAGATGGAGAGGAGAAGGGAGTTGAGGGAAATTGGGGGGGAGATGAACCATGAGAGACTATGGACTCTGAAAAACCACCTGAGGGTTTTGAAGGGGCAGGAGGTGGGAGGTTGGGGGAGCCAGGTGGTGGGTACTATGGAGGGAACGCATTGCATGGAGCACTGGGTGTGTTGTAAAACTATGAATTCTGTTACGCTGAAAAGAAATGAAATAAAAAAAATTTAAAAAAAAAGGCATCTGGGACGCCTGGGTGGCTCAGTTGGTTGGACGACTGCCTTCGGCTCGGGTCATGATCCCAGAGGCCTGGGATAGAGTCCCGCATCGGGCTCCCAGCTCCACGGGGAGTCTGCTTCTCCCTCTGACCTTCTCCTCGCTCATGCTCTCTCACTGCCTCTCTCCCAAATAAATAAATAAAATCTTAAAAAAAAAAATAAAGGCATCTGAATCAGCAAAGAAGTCAAACTTTCACTCTTCATAGATGACATGATACTCTATGTGGAAAACCCAAAGGATTCTACCTCAAAATTGCTAGAGCTCATACAGCAATTCAACAACATGGCAGGATACAAAATCCACGCACAGAAATCAGTTACACTTCTATACACTAAAAATGAGACAGAAGAAAGAGAAATCACGGGGTTGATCCCATTTACAATTGCCTCAAAAATCATAAGATACCTAGGAATAAAACTAATCGAAGAGACAAAGGATCTGTACTCAGAAAACTATAGAACACTAATGAAAGAAATTGAGGAAGACACAAAGAAATAGAAAAACGTTCCATGATCATGGATTGGAAGAATAAATATTGTTAAAATGTCTATGCCACCCAAAGCAATCTACACATTCAATGCAATCCCTATCAAAATACCATCAACTTTTTTCACAGAGCTGGAACAAATAATCCTAAAATTTTTATGGAACCAGAAAAGACCCCGAATAGCCAAAGGAATGTTGAAAAAGAAAACCAAAGCTGGTGGCATCACAATTCTGGACTTCAAGTTCTATTACAAAGCTGTAATTCTCAAGACCGTATGGTACTGGCACAAAAACAGACATATAGATCAATGGAACAGAGTAGAGAAATGGACCCTCAACAAAGCAGGAAAGAATATCCAATGGAAAAAAGACAGTCTCTTCAACAAATGGTGCTGGGAAAATTGGACAGCCACATGCAGAAGAATGTAACTGGACCATTTCCTTACACTGCACACAAAATAGACTAAAAATAGATGAAATACCTAAATAGAGACAGGAATCCATCAAAATCCTAGAGAAGAACACAGGCAGCAACCTTGTGACCTCGGCCACAGCAACTTCTTGCTAGACACATCTCCAAAGGCAAGGGAAAAAGAGGCAAAAACAAACTATTGGGAGTTCAAGATAAAACACTTTTGCACAGCAAGTGAAATAGTCAACAACAAAAAAAGACAACCTACAGAATGGGAGAAGATATTTGCAAATGACATATCAAATAAAGGGCTAGTATCCAAAATCTATAAAGAATTTATCAAACTCAATACCCAAAGAACAAATAATCCAATCAAGAAATGGGCAGAAGACATGAACAGACACTTCTCCAAAGAAGATATACAAAGCCAACAGAACACAGGAAAAAATGCTCAACATCACTTGGCAACAGGGAAATACATATCAAAACCATGATGAGATACCACATCACAACAATCAGAATGGCTAAAATTAACAAGCCAGGAAACAACAGGCGTTGGCGAGGATGTGGAGAAAGAGGAACCCTTTTACACTGTTGGTGGGAATGCAAGCTGGCGCAGCCATTCTGGAAAACAGTATGGAGGTTCCTCGCAAAGTTGAAAATAGAGCTACCCCATGACCTAGCAATTGCACTATTGGGTATTTACACCAAAGATACAAATGTAGTGATCCAAAGGGCCACCTGCACCCCAATGTTTCTAGCAGCAATATCCACAATAGCCAAACTATGCAAGGAGCCCAGATGTCTACTGAGCGATGAATGGATAAAGAAAAAAAAAAAAAAGAAATCTTGCCTTTTGTAATGACATGGATGGAATTAGAGGGTATTATGCTAAGCAAAATCATTCAACCAGAGAAAGACAATTACCATGTGATCTCACTAATATGTGGAATTTAAGAAACAAAACAGAGGATCACAGGGGAAGAGAGGAAAAAATAAGGCAAGATGAAATCAGAGAGGAAAACAAACCATAAGAGACTCTTAATCATAGGAAGTGAGGGTTGCTGGAGGGGAGGGGGTAAGGGGATGGGGTAACTGGGGGATGGACATTAAGGAGGACATGCGATGTGATGAGCACTGGGTGTTATATGAGACTGATGAATCACTGACTTCTACTTCTGAAACTAATAATACCTTATATGTTCATTAATTGAATTTAAATAAAAAATTTAAAAAATCTGATTGAAGATCTAGATAAAATTCATGTGGGTTCATGTGGTGACTGG
Organism: Mellivora capensis; assembly: GCA_004024625.1. NCBI lineage: Eukaryota > Metazoa > Chordata > Mammalia > Carnivora > Mustelidae > Mellivora > Mellivora capensis. The sequence goes on along the minus strand of PISX010030456.1, from coordinate 15,474 downwards.
GTTCAAGAGTGAAGAGAGAAATATTCAGTCACTTATAAAAAATTTTTCAGATACAAAATAGAAACCATTGCTGGGATTGGTAAGAGTTGCTGGTACCTATATTAATTGTTTCTATTTCATATGAGTTCTGGGATACTGTTTAATAAAAAGAAGCTGGTAAATTACCAAGTATTTCACACTGAAATTTGAACTGAGAAACAGCCATAAAAGATTGCTTTTAATTTTGAAGAATTATAGAGTGAGATGTTTTCATTTTATTTGGAAAGGAAAAAGTTAAGAATTGCCATGAAAAAGGATGTTGTGCCCCTTAAAGACTGTAAGATTTAAACATGTGCCAAAATAAAGTTTTGTGTAAGAGAGTTGGCAAGCTTTTGGATTACTGGAGGTGTACTACACACCAGTCCAAGAAGTTATTTTTCATGTATTTAAATTTGGCATACTGGCAAGGGCATTTTGCTTATACTGAAGAGTTGTGGTAGCTACGGCAACACAACTTGAAACATTTCTTAGGTAACATTGCCTATGACTTTAAATGGGTACAGACACCCTCCCTCCCTCCCTCCTTCTCTTCATTCCTTCCCTCCTTTATCCCTTTCTAAGACTTTATTTATTTGAGAGAGAGTGAACACGCAAGCAGCGGGGGTGGGGCAAAGGGAGAGGGAGAAGCAGGCTCCTCACTGACCATTGACCCAACATGGGGCTCCATCCCAGGACCCTGGGATCATGACCTGAGCTGAAGGCAGACACTTAACAGACTGAGCCACCCAGGCGCCCCTATACAGACCCTTTTTCATAGCACATGTTACACCGTGTCTAAATGGCTTGTTTGTCTAATCATCTTTTCAACTGGATTGTAATTCAGAGCAGACACTGCATTTTGTTCCCTATAGTATCTCCAAGATTTGGGTGAGGGCCCAGCATTGCAAAATGAGGTCCAGTAATTACCTGAGGAATTAATGAATGAGTGAAATGAATCTCATTCTCTAAGATAGATTTTTGTTTGTTTTGCTAATTGTTTTATAACCACAACAAATTTGTACAGAAAATACCCTGCACAAAACAACACAATAAAGGTTCAAAGATCGAGGTGTTCCCCTAGGCAAGGCTGAAGATTTCAGTCTCTGGCATTTGGAATTTAGGCTGCAGTCCTTGGTTTTGGATGGATCACTGGGTGTGTACCACAGTCCATGCGTTTAGCCAGATTTGAACAGAAGAATGGCCCCTTGGCCCAGGTAGAAGTAGATGAAGTGTTTGGTTTCATGTGTCACATAACTACGGAAGTTCCTCCCCACGATGCAGTGCCAGGTGGGGTTGTACTTCTTGTCAAACTCCTTTTTAATATGGGCCGCAATGTCCTTCTCTATGTTATATTTCTTCAACGCCTGAGTTGCACACTCCACCGAGCCCTGTTGCATCTCCTCCGACACGTCGGCGTTTTTGATCACGGCCTTTTGGTTGCACATGGTTACACCCGGCGGGAGCTACGGTCGCTACCAAAGCCGTGGCGTATCTAAGGAGCCCCACGGCAGCCGCCTCTAACATAGATTCTAATTTGAAAAGAAGGCAAAGGGAAATATTGGTGGTCATGTCATTGGGCATAATCTTCAAGATGCTGACGTTCTATCAGAGGTGACCTAGTTCTCCATCATGGGAACCTTTTTCTCAAAGGGACTCCAAGTGCTCAGGAGTGCTTTCAAATTTCTCTTGTCTTAGGCCCATCTCTTTACCTTGTTTTCGACACTCATGTTGTAGACGCTCTTGCTTCAGGCTTCTTAGTTACCATCACCAACTCTTCAGCTTTGTGTACCGGTTATAAGATAAAAATGACAGCTCTGATAAAGTTTAAAACCAATGCCAAACTATCAGCAAAAGCAAGGGTATCTACAACTGATCTACAAAATTTGCCAGTTTCCGTCACATATCATTCAGTATTAAACAACAGAAGACACACAACGAGATGTGCTTGCCCAGCTGTGCAAAGTCTTTCATAAGGACATACAAACAATAAGGTATTTTGGATGTGGTTCTATCTGCACGTGTTCTTCTCTCAGTATTACTACGGAAGTGAATCTCTGCTATGGAACATGAAGTTAGTTCAAGGTAAGTTCTCGGCAGTATAATTAAGGTCTAATAAGACAGGTCAGTCACCTTTATCCAGAGTAATGAAAACACTTTTTTCCCCCAATGGTAAACGTGGCATAAAAATAGTACAGAGAATTTAAAAAACAGCAAAAAGAAAAAAAAAATCAAGATCCCACCCTACAGGATCAAGGCTTTATTACATTTGAGAAATTTTTTTTTCATATGCATGTTTTTACATAGATGTATTCAGAATAAAGTACATTTCTAATACTTCTTTTTTAACTTAACATAGCATCATTCATGTTTCCATGTTGTTTTATTCACACATATTATTTATAGCTTCAGAAAGTACATATCCTTGTTATCCAGCTGTGGAAGAGCGATATATACACCATGGGATGAGACAATTGTGTGTGGGTTTTTTGTTTTGTTTTGAAAAACTGTAAGTTCATTGCTATAGTGATTTAAGGTTGAGTTAGCTCATTACATTTATGTGAAAGTATTTACTTTTGCATAAATATAGTAATATAATAAATAGCTATATAAATAATATAATTCTATATATAATATATATAAATAATATAATTCTATATATAATAAATAGCTATCTAAATAATATAATAAAATAATATAATATAAATATAATAATTCTGTTGAAGGCCTCCTCAGCTTTTCCTCTTAGTTAACACGATCATCTGAGTTTCTCTCCTCCTCCCCCACCCCAGGGGCTGTAGTTAAGGCATCATTACATTTTATTATCCCCTTTGTGGAAATAAAAAAATTTTAAAGATTTTATTTATTTATTTGACAGAGAGAGAGATCACAAGGAGGCAGAGAGGCAGACAGAGAGAGAGGGGGAAGCAGGCTCCCTGCTGAGCAGAGAGCCCAATGCGGGCCTCTATCCCAGGACTCTGGGATCATGACCTGAGCTGAAGGCAGAGGCTTAACCCCTGAGCCATCCAGGTGCCCCAGAAATGAAAATAATAAAGAGATTAAGTGACTTTTGTAGTTTTATCACAAGTGGTAGCCCCACTACAGCACTCTCGATTTTTCTTGTGGACGGGGTACTATAGTATTGGCTGCCTTGCGTCTTTTCTCTCATTTTCTTTCATAACAGATAGTGTACCTCCCTTGCCGGCTTGGTCAGTGAACCCATTCATTTGGACAAAGTGTTTCCTTCAAAGGTGACAACATCCAAACAATTATAATTCTTCCCTGAGATTAATTTATGGAAATTGAGGCTTCCAAGCTAAGATGATGTCAAGTTGGTGCTCTAGGCAACTATTTTTCCTGCCTGCTGGGAGAAGGTGTGTCTTCAGGGAGAAAGAATAAAGCTGAGCAGAAATGAGAGGTAGAAGGAGAACGAGAGAGCTGACACTCTGGTTCCTAGAGGTTTTCATTCAGTTTTGTGAACTACTCTAGTATATTTTCTACCACTACAAAGCAATAAACTTAAACTTGCTTCACTGGGTTTGTTCCTTTATAACTTGCAGCCAGGAAAGTCCTGACTAACTCAGTTCTTGGAACAGTAGATAAGACACTTTTCAACCACCCGAGAAAAGCACCCTCACTAGATATAGTTAAAAGACTCAGCTCCTAATAATAACATAAAACTATGAGAACACCTAACCTGGCAGCGTATTTTGGAATTTAAGCCTTTTAATTACTGTTGAAAATCAGTTAATATTCGAAGAATTCAGGCCCCCTATAATCAATAGTATAGATATTTCCTGAAGTATAGTGTTGTAGTCCATATGCCTGTAGTTCATTCGAGGCTGTGCTAGCCTAAGATACAACAGGGTGAGATCAGAAAGTGAGAAACTGGTAAGAACTTAGTTCTGGGTCGATCATAATTTCTCAGGAATTAAACAAAATGGATGAAAGAGGAGTTGAGAGGCGTAAGGACAAATGGCTGCCACATTTCTGTACCCTTTAAAAAGTATCTTTGCAAACCCCATATATTAGGCCGCCTGTAGTTGCCTACAGCTCCATTATTTTTAAAGAAGTAAAAACTGTTAGCAGATGAACAAAAAAGCTCTGGGGCATAATATGGTTACCTTAGTGTTTTTAATTGTATCAACTCTTTATTGGGATTGATTGAATTATCCATAATTAATTCTGTTGATGGTGATAGGAAGGGGGGGCTAATTTCATAATAAGCCCTGAATTTATTTTATCATTGTCAAGTAAATAGTACAATTTTGAAGGAATCTCAGCCTAAATTTTATCTTGCAGGTATTTTTCAAAAAAGAAAATATTTACATTTAAAATATGAACATTCTGTCAGAGAAAAATGAAATGCAGATAAAATGCCTTGATACTTTAATGTTAATAAAGTATATATTCATGATGACAGCTCTGTGTTTCCTACTTAATATAGTAATATAAAATCTAGACTGGAGACATGAAACTGTTTTCGTGGTAGTACAGTTTTGCAAGAAAAGTGATTTTATTAGGGCAAACAATATTCATATCATGCATTAATATTTTATTTTAAATAATTGTGTGATTATCCTTTTAGTAACATATGGATTCCCTAACACTTCTGTTTTATAACCTCATCCTTAAAACTTTCAATGGCTTGTTTTCTTGTATTTTCCTTAATTGTGATCTTAAACAGATCTTCAGTTTTAAATTTGCCAGTTGTTCTAACACAGATGCATAAATACATTTACTCCAGTTGGTTATTTATTCAAAGACAGCTTGTTTGTGGATACTGTCAGGACATCTGCATTTTATTGGATCTAATTTTTAGCAATAAAGACCTCCCACATTATAGATTCTTTCCAGTCTAAATTAGCCTGTGTGGGAAGCAAAGGAACCATCAGTCAGGGAAAAAAAGTGAATCCATACGGTGCTGATGAGTCTTAGTTTCTCCAGCTACAATGATGAAAGGGTTGAGTATAGACAGTGCCCCCAGCAGATCCCAGTTTCTTTCTCAAAAGCTTTCCAAAACAGGGTTCGTGTCAATCACCAGCCCAGTACCTTTGGGCCAGTCCAGATCATCCATGTGCTAGGCATCAAGCCATAGACACCTAACTGAAATTTTGAGGGCACACTCTCCTTTGCCTCTCATCTTGCTCTGTTTTTCTTGCATGTATGCCAAGTCCCTGGATCTTGCCATTCTCCTTCCACTTTGGGGCTCACCTTAGCCCTTTGGACTTGTTGGATTTGGGATTCCCTGGTCCAATTCTAAGGCCTTTGGTTCAGGTTCCCACATAATCTCTATGATTTGGAGCAATCTTAAAAAAATTCTGCAAGTGTCAAAAACTAGTCAAAAATTCTATTCCAGCTTTTAAAAAGTGACAGATCAAACTTGGTAACAGAACTTCAATAGGTGATAGATCTTCACTTTTACAAGATATACTAGTTCACTGTGCAGAGAAACAGACAGGAATTGAAAGCTTTTCTTTCAATTGCCTCCCCCTATCCTGGAACAGTTCATTTCTCTTGGTCAATATCATTCATGGGATGAGGAGGAGGAAACTGGGCATATTCTTTACTATCAGTGTTATTTCCCTCAGGGCAAACAAGAAAAACCCATTATTTCAACCCCTTGTCAACTCTGAACCTCAGCCAGTGAGAAGATACTGTTTCTTAATATATTGCTATATTTATGTTCAGGTACTTTTTTGGGTAAATTTAAATTAGTTTAACAAATTTCCTAGTTGCAAAGGGTGATGCAAATATTGATGATTTATTCTTTTTTTTTAAAGATTTTTTAAAATTTTTATTTATTTACTTGAGAGAAAGAGAGAGAAAGAGAGAGGGTCAGAGGGAGAAGCAGACTCCCCACTAAGCAGGGAGCCTGATGTGGGACTCGATCCCAGGACTCCAGGATCATGACCTGGTCAGAAGGCAGTTGCTTAACCAACTGAGCCACCCAGGTGCCCTTGATGATTTATTCTTAAAAAAATTATTATTTAGTGGTAGAATTGTATCCCCCCCCCTCCCAAAAAAGGTATGTTCAAGTTTCTCATCTCTGGTACCTGTGAACGTAAGCTTATTTGAGAATAGCTTTTGCAGATGAAATCAAGTTAAGATGAGGCCATACTGGATAACGGTAGACTTTAATCCAGTGACTAGTGTCCTTATAAGAAGAGGTAAATTTGGATACAAACATACTCTGCCACGTGATGATGAAGCCAGAGATTTGAGTTGATGTGTCTATAAGCGAAGGAAGGCCAAAGATTGCTGGCAACCTCCAGAAGCTACAAAGAGTCATGGAAAAGCTAGAGTCCTTAGGACTTCCAGCCTCTAAAACTGGGAGAGAATAAATTTGTTGTTTTTAAGCCATTTAGTTTGTGGTAATCTGTTACGAATTTCTCAGCAGTGAAAGGGGGCCTTGGCTCACCAGATGATCTCTGAAGTCAGTTTCACTTGTAATATTTTATGCCTCTAAATCTGTAACATATCCTTCCTCAATTGTATGCTTGTATAAACTGTATAAAAAGTCACTTATGGATTTAATGTCTCCTCCTTTTCCTGCCCCTCTCACCCCCCCTCCCCCACAAGAAAGAAGTGTGTGAAACTTATTCTGCAAGATGAGCTTCTTTTCGGGTGTCCAGAATTGAAGGGCAAATTATTTCTCAGTTTAGGAGCTTCTCATGCCTCTTCTCTGCCACACACCTTTGAATAAAGGAATAAACACTAATGTCTGTCCATGGACTAATCAACCTATCAGTATAGAGAAACAGAGGAAATTCAACGCAGATTTGAATCTGGGCCTCATCATACTCCCTGAGGAGGCAGTTTAAACTTTCTAAGCCTGTTTCCTTATCCATAAAATGGCCATAACAGTATCGACTTCTTGGTTGTTGAGAAGAAGACACGAAATAGAATGCTGTATACACTTTTTAAAGGGCTTGGTATGGTGCCGCTTAAAAATATTACTTGCTGGGGCGCAGGGGTGGCTCAGGCGGTTAAGCACCCCACTGAGGTCATGATCTCAGTATTGTGAGACCCAGCTCCCCGTCCTTCCCTGGCTCTGCGGTAGAAAGTCTGCCCCTCCCCCAGCTCGGGTTCTCGCTCTCAAATAAATAAAGAATTCTTAAAAAAGAAAAAAAAACAACCCATAACTTGCTTAGAAAATTCTCGTTTACAGAAAGGATACTGAAAACTCCCAGGATCCCTCTTGCCAACCCTCAGGCTGGAGCCTAGAGCGATCGGGAACCAGGGACCCCACCCCCTCGCCGCGGAGCTGCCGCGTTGAGATTAGGACTCAGGAACCCCGCGCCAGGGGAGGAGCGCGCCGGTGACGCCAGCGGAAGTGCTCTCTCTCCACTGTCAGCTGCGCCGGAAGTTCCTGGCCAGGCCTGGCGGTAACCTTGGGGTCCTCACCGCTTCCACCTGCACCTAGGTGGGCTGTGCGAGTCCGAGCCTCAGCCGGGGTCACGTCTGGTAGCTGCAGGAGAGGCACGGGTTTCAGAAGAGGACGCCGAGGGCCAGGGGGTGTAGGAACCGCGGGCGCAGGGCCGCCCAGCAGACATGTCTCTAGTGGCGGAAGCATTCGTCTCGCAGATCGCAGGTAGCGCGCGTGGCCTCGGACTGCGGGTGGAGGCGGGAGCGGCGCGGGGCAGTCGCGGGAACAGCGTGGAGCTTAGGGCTGCAGCTTTGCCTTTTGTGGCATTAGGTGCTGAACCCAGGCCTGGGTATAGAGGCGGGCACGAAGTACCAGCCTCATCTCACAGATGAGTAAACTGACGGGGAGACACTTTGATAAGGTCACACCGTAGGGGCAGTAATACCGTCTTCCCTCTCGTGAGCGTACTTTGTGCTGTTGGGTCCGGAGGAGCTAGGGTGCGTGGAGGAGGCCCTGAGTTCGTATGGGGGGGGGCGTGACCACAAGGACCATGTATTACAAGGCTGAGAGTGGCGGTGGCCTCGGTCGTGGGATCTGACGTTTAAGGTGATTGTCATTAATGAGTTGCCCTTGTTACCTGATGCCGTGTAAGGACCACCGAAGTTCTTGCTTCCTCTCCAATCAACATAGTATTGCTATTTGCTAGATCTGTAGGAATCGCCGAAAAGTCTCTCAGTCTCGGTATACTTTTTAGAAAAAACTTTGATTTGATGGACTGAACGTGGCTGATGTAACTAGATTTCTCTTTTTGAGTTATTTACCATAGTGAAAGAAATTAAATATTGTTGAGGAAGTGAGGAGAGTAGACATAGGTATTGTAGTTGTAGGTTGATGGGTAATAGCTAATCTTTAAATGGAGTTAATCTTAATTTCTTGCAGGATTTTCAACATGAGTACAGAGACAGTTACCAGGATAAATAGGTACATTTGAAATAAAGTAGTATTTTGGAAATGGAAAGTACTGAATGTGTAATAAAATTTGCCAAAATGTTTTTCGTAGCACTGCATTTGTGTGAACATACATTTCTTTTTCTTTTTTTTTTTTTTTCTCCACTTAAATACATTGTTTCTGGAAGAGAGAGAAGCTCTCATTAGATTATAAGCTTCATGAAAGTAGGGATCTACTTGTTTTGGCCCACATTAAATCCGGAACACCTGTTAGTTGGTGCTCAATAAATATTTGTGACCTGAATCAATGAATAATCTTGAGATTTCAAACAGTGATTATTTCTGTTTATGTTAAAAGTTAGATCATTGACTTAGGGGTGCCTTGGTGACTCAGTGGGTTGAGCCTCTGCCTTTGGCTCAGGTCGTGATCTCAGGGTTCTGGGATCGAGTTCCGCATTGGGCTCCCTGCTCAGCAGGGAGCCTGCTTCACCCACCTCTCTGCCTGCCTCTGCGCCTACTTGTGGTTTCTCTCTCTCTGTCAAATAAATAAATAAAATCTTAAAAAAAAAGTTAGATCATTGATTTAATTTCCACTTCTGCTATGTTAAAGAAAAAACAATATTTCACCATTGTATGCTGATTTTGGTATAATGTATGCATATGTCCCAATGTGTGATTTCTTTTAAAGCAAAAATGATAAATGTCTTTTAAAGAACTTTTTGATAAGTTTGGAATTTTATTTTAGTTAGTGAAATTTAAGAATTCCTAGGAATTTTATTTGTGTGCCATCTTGGCTATTTGTAATTTATTACTCTAGAAGGAGGAGGCATTTAAAGATGAATAATTCAATAGGTGGTGTTGGGACAACTCCTAAGTTATAACACCATAAGAATAAATTCCAAATGAGTTGAAGATCTAGATGTAAAATAAGGACAAAACCAAATTGTAATAAAATAATTATGAGACAATACAGGCAATTGTTTAATCTTGGGTAGCAGAGGAGGCCTAAGCAAGACACAGAATCTAAAGTCCCTGGGAGAAAAAATTAGCAAATTTGATTGCAGAAAAATTTAAAAAGCTTTACATGATAAAACATAAGTTTCTACAAAAATTAATGAAAAAGACAACAGGATCAAGAGTAAAGGATAGGAACAAACAATTCACAAATAGGGAAATGCAAATGGACAATGAACACATGAAAAGATGCTGTCACTAAAAGTAGACAAAGTTTTCCATTTAGTCAAATGGGCAAAAGTGAATATGGAATTTTCTAGAACTGACAAGGGTATGGGGAAAAACATCTATCCTCAAACTGCTGGTGAGTCTAAATTATTACTGCTTTTTGAGAACTTAATATAGTAATATTAATTAAAATACTATCCTTTAACCAAGAAACTTTTCAGGGAATTTATCTGATAGAAATACCATTAGAAGTACCTTTATTTCTTATGCTCCACAAGTAAGTGAAACCATATGATAATTGACTCTCTCTGCTTGACTTATTTCACTCAGCATAATCTCTTCCAGTCCTGTCCATGTTGATACAAAAGTTGGGTATTCATCCTTTCTGATGGAGACATAATACTCCATAGTGTATATGGACCACATCTTCCTTATCCATTCATCCATTGAAGGGCATCTTGGTTCTTCCCACAGTTTGGCGACTGTGGAGCATAAGAAATAATACAGAGGACATGGGGAGATGGAGAGGAGAAGGGAGTTGGTGGGAATTGGAGGGGGAGACGAACCATGAGAGACTGTGGACCCTGAAAAACAATCTGAGGGTTTTGGAGGGGCAGGGGGTGAGAGGTTGGGTGAGCCTGGTGGTGGGTATTATGGAGGGCGTGTATTGCATGGAGCACTGGGTGTGGTGAATAAACAATGAATTCTGGAACACTGAAAAGAAATTTAAAAAATAAAAATAAGTAAAAATAAATCCCAAATGGGAAAAAAAAAAAAGAAATGTTAAAGGGAGTTCTTTAAATGAAATAGAAGGGTACTAATTAGTAACAATAAAACATTTGGAAGTATAACTTTACAGGTAAAAATAAACTTACAAGAAAGTTCAGAATAATCTAATGTAAAGGTGGTGAGTTAATCATTTGTAAGCTAGTATGAAGTCTAAAAGACAAAAATAGTAAAAAAATATAATTTGTTAAGGAATACAAAGATAAATAAGATGTATATTGTGACATCAAAAACAAAAGTTTGAGAGAAGGATAAAAGTGTATAGTTTTAGAATATGTTAAAACTGAAGTTTTAATGAATTAAAATAGACCGTTTTTATAAAAAAAAATAAAAAAACAAAACGAACCATTATTTAAAGCAATATATAGCAATATTCATTATATCACTAATTTTAGTATTAAAAAACCACAGATGTTCTAAATATATGTCAAATTATAGAATGCCCACATTATTACAAATAATAGAAGTGTTAAATATTTTGGCTCGAAATTTATGATTACCTTAAGTAAAAACAAGTTATAGGATAATATACTGTATGAACCCATTGTTATTAAATAAACCCTATATAAACTTGTATATGTTTAAGCAAAGAAAAATAGAATATTCAGCTCATTTTAACTAGTAATTTCAGAGTAATAAGGGTAGGGAGTTGGTGGAGGGTAGAGTAACTACATTTCTGAATTATTCAAATTGTTATAGTGAGAATATTTTACTTGTATAGTTTAAACGATTATAATTAAAAAAATTTAAAAGATTGTATTTGGGAAAGCAGTGAAATAAGGGGTGACTAAAATAACAATTTATATGAAACATGTTTGACTTATAAGTGACTATGAGTGTGACTCAGATCAAGCAACTATACAGAGTGTTTTTTTTTCTTACAGTAATTTGATTTTCTTGGAAGAGGTCAACCTCAAGAGATTAGAGATTCGTATTTATATAGTCCTATTATAAATACAACAAATAATTGTGAATTGGTTTTTGTAGTTGAGTGCTCTCATTTTTAGTGTATTGCTTATTATTTTTCCTTTGAGTGGTTGTGAGCCAACACACTCGCATTTCTTTAGAAATGTGATATTTCTTTAGAAACATTTAAAGGCGTCTTGCATCTCTCTGTGATATTCTTGAGAGCCCATCTTTTAGGAAGACCTCTCTGAACTCCCCAGCTTAAGGGAACTATTTTTGTCTCGTTACTACCAGTGTATTCGCCTCCAAAATCCCGCAGTTCTTACTCCTTACTGTACCTTAGTGGCTTACTCTCTTTATCTCCACTGCTATTTCCTTAGTTCAGGACTTCATCATTTCTTACTTGGATTACTATAGTAGTGTGTGAATTGGTTTCCATGTGTCTAGTCTGGCCTCTTTCTAATACAGTCTCCACACTGCAAGCCTCAGTGGGCTTTTGTTTATGTTATCTTATTATTATTTTTCTAAAATGCAAATGTGACTCCTCTTGTTTCAACGTCTTCATTAGTTCAGAACTGTCACATGGCGTATAAGATCTGTCATAAGTTAGTCCATCTCTTCAGCCTCATCTCTTGTCATTGTTAAATTCTCACTTTCCTAAACTGTTTTGTAGAGTTCGTCTTTGGCACATTAAGAGTGTCCTCTTAAGGGACAAACAAGAGTTTGCACATTTTAACCTGTAAGTCTCTCTTACATTTTTTCCCGTCAGATGAGAACTGGTTCTTTTTCTCTTTTTTTTTCTGGTAGTAATTACGATACATGGCCATTGTAGACAATGAAGTAATCCAAAAGAATCTGAAGAATAAAACAGCAATCACCTAAAATCTAACACCCAGATTAAGACTTTAAAGTTTCATTATCATCATTAAAACTTTGGTGAGCAGAGCTAACTTGTTCTCTGCCCCTAAATTAAAAAAAAAAAAAACCACATAAATACAAAATGTACATACTTTTTTGTAACCTATTTTGTCCTATAACATTGAGATGTTTCCTTGTCTAATGGAGGTACACATCATCATTTGCAGTGGTTACATAGTATTTCATTGTAATGAAGAAATCATAATTTATTTATCTAATCTTATTTTGGTGGGTATTTAGTATGTTACATTAGTTCAACCAGAGAAGCAGAAACTGGAGGATCTTGAGCTCTAGCTCTAGCTTTGTATCTATGTCTCTACACACACACACACACACACACACACACACACACGGAATTGGCTTGTGCTGTTGGGGGGGTTGGCCAACCAAGGACCATGTCCACAGAGTACGCAGCCAGGAAGGGGAGATTGAGGAGGAAAAGGAAGAGGAAGAGGCACATGTAGCAGGTGTTGCTTGCAGTGTATGAACTCATAGGCCCTCTGTTAAAAAAAAACTTCCAACATTAAATCTGGCACACCCAGGATAATCTCCCTTTAGATGAATGTAAAGTCAACTCATTAGGGACTTCATTTATATCAGCAAAATCCCTTCACAGCAGCATCTAAATTGAATGTAAAGTCAACTCATTAGGGACTTCATTTATATCAGCAAAATCCCTTCACAGCAGCATCTAAATTAGTGGTTGGATAACTGGGAGAAGGTATTTATGAGCTACAAAATGGCTGTTGCTTCTCTTGTCCTCCCAGACCCTGCTAGAGAATGTTCCTGTAGCTCACTATAATGAGAAACAGGAGAAAGGGAATTCTGGCAGCTGTAGTTCAGTCTAGCCAAGTTGATGGATCCTAAAGCCATCCCTGGTATATATTATTTTTCTCTGATGTGAGCAGTGCTTTCATAGACATATTTGTGGATATACTGTGTAGTTTCTTTGATAAATTTCTTAAAGTGGAAGAGGATTTTGAGTTGTTTTTGTTATTTAATAATATGGAAAGGAAGGGTAAATTGTGATTTTGAATTTTCTTTTTAATTTTTGAATTAATAGCTTGGATCTTTAGATGATGATATGCTTGGTTTAGAACGTTGAAGAGAGATAAAAATAATCCTGAGTATTGAATCATTAAAAAAATTTTTTTAATGATTTTATTTATTTATTTGACAGAGAGGGACAGAGAGAGAGAGGGAACACAAGCAGGGGGAGTGGAAGAGGGAGAAGCAGGGTTCCTGCTGAGCAGGGAGCCCGATGTGGGCTCTATCCCAGAACCCTGGGATCACAACCCAAGCCGAAGGCAGACACTTAACGACAGAGCCACTCAGGAGCTCCCCAAAACTCCATTTTATTTATTTTAATAGTAACCCATTTTCAATATTTTAATAATAACCCATTGTTTATTGTCAGAGAGAGAGCACAGGCAGGGGGAGTGGCAGAGGCAGAGAGAGAGGCAGACTCCCTGTTGAGCAAGGAGCCGGATGTGGGATCCCAAGATGCTGAGATCATGACCTGAGCCAAAGGCAGCCGCTTAACTGACTGAGCCACCCAGGCGCCCTCAAAATTTTTTATAACAGCCTGTGTATTTTAAATTTTCATTTGCTTGTGTGTGTGTGTGTGTGTGTTTAATGGCAAGGTTTTCCAGTACATTACATGAGATTTTTATCTTTTTAATTTTTTACTGTCACTGGGGTATGTATCCTAGGGGAGAGTGGAATATCCCCATTTGGGTTGTGTGAGCACATGTGGAGCAGTCAGTGTAGCCAAAAAGGATGGGATACTGTGGTGGACAAGCCTGACCCCCTTGCTTATCCCTGTGCTAGGAGTGGCTCCAGGCTCTAAGGCTCCACAGAGCCCCCAGACACACAAAAAAGGAGAGAGAGGTGTTGGGCACCAAACAGCAGAAATCTCCCACAGTGTCAATCACTTTTTTTTTGTTTGTTTGTTTTGCTTTTATTTTTAAGTATTCTCTATACCCATCATGGGACCCAAACATCCAATCCCTGAGATCGAGAGTCACCTGGTCCTCTGACTGAGCCAGCCAGGTGCCCATCAGTTATTTCTTTCACCTTGCTTTTACACTTCTGGTGGACTGTGGAGTTAAGTCAGACCTGGCTACTTACTAAATATGTGATCTTTATTTTATTTGTAAAATGGCAAAGATAATTTTATATATTTTAAAGATGATAAGAAAAGAAGTATCTAGTGCTTAGCCTTGTGTCTGACACAATGTAAGCACTCCATAAGTGTTCATTAATATCATTTTTAGCTGTTTACCTTGTTAGTTTTTCTCTTTTACCACTCCTTAATGTAGTGAGTGGTGGTCTGTTTATTAGACATTGCTAAAATGTTTTAGCCTTAAAAACTTAGCTGATAATTATCTAGTTACTGATAATAAGAGTAAGCATCCCTTTTCGAGCCACTATTCTAGATAATTTAGATATATAATCACTAATATTAACAATTTGATCCTGTTTGATAGATATTATTCTTATTTTATAGGTGAGGAAATTGAAGCTTAGGTAATAGAACATAAAGGTTAGGAACTGGGCCATAGGAGTAAGACAAAACTGAGTTCTAAGTTCAGCTCTGCCTCTTCTGTGATTTTGGGCAGACTGTCTGGGCCACAGTTTCCTTATTTGTAAAAGGGGTAAGATGTTTTATGCATCTAGTTTACTGGTACGTGGTAGTTTCTGTTACCACTTTCATTGCCTGAGAGCCTTTGAGGATGTTATATTTGGAATGTTATTCTTTTGCTATTTTGGACAGCAAAAGTCCAAAAGTGTCTTTATTTCTAGTAACGCTATACAATTTTTCTGAATGATCTTATTACTTCCCCAGTACCTTGCTATACTTGAAGCATATCAGTTAATTTCATCATACTGTAATTATTAATCTTTTGATATCAGTACAATATCTGTTCTGTTCTTTATTTAGAAGCTCAGTAAACTATAAAAAGCGTAAAAAAAAAGACTTGCAATATTTCATTTATCTCATTGTGGGTATGTGGGTGCTTAATTATTTAAATTTATTAATAACGTCATTCTAGGAGTAGCATTAATTTATATTATGATCTGGAAAAGTAGTTTTTTTTTTTTTTAAGTTCTTTTCAGCAAGGAAAAGTAGTTTTATGGGTTCCATGGAATCCGTATGTAAGCATCTTGAAAGTATTATCAAAACAGGCATGTTTGGGGACGCCTGGGTGGCTCAGTTGGTTAAGCGGCTGCCTTCGGCTCAGGTCATGATCCCAGCATCCTGGGATCGAGTCCCACATCGGGCTCCTTGCTCGGCGGGGAGTCTGCTTCTCCCTCTGCCTCTGTCTGCCACTCTGTCTGCCTGTGCT